>CM040399.1:50427634-50530134 GCA_022702515.1 Ilyophis sp. 1 JC-2022 | reverse complement strand
AACCTCGCCTGTAATCTTGATGCCTCAGGCAAGGGCAGTTTCACGATGAAATTTCCTGCCCCCTTACCCAAGTCGAGCAGATGGGCACCCCTTTGTAAATGTATATCAAGAACAAATAAAGTACAAATAAAAGGAATTTCTTTTAAAAATCCACAAATTGTCATTCCTCACAAATTACCCCGGCCCAGGAGTGGAGTGTGATTTCAGGGGTAAATAAACACACGACCGTTGAAGGGTGTGGGAGACTGAATGAAAGCCGGGATTCATTTACAGCCTGAACATTTCCAGCCCAGTGTTTTCTTTGACGGATCTGTCACTAAAGAATGCCAGAGCGACAGCCACGGTCAGGTCTCTCATTTCGGCTGGATTAATGGCAATAAGTGAACCTGTTCTAGGGAGTGATTATAACCATAAAAAGAATGCTCATGTATGATTTTTCACAGTTTCCACTTAAATAAAAGAGCAGTGACAGACTCCTTATGTTGGTGCTTAGCTGATGTTTATTGGATGCTCAATAAGGAGGAAAGACTGTGAAATTGTGTTGGAGCTGTGTCTTAGTGGCTAATGTGATGCGCTAAATCGAAACCCATTGCCCTCATTACCGAACTTAAGTAATTTACAGAATTTATTAAGTATCCAAATCCAAAGAAGCACAATAAATAAAATTTTTTGTTGCATTATTCCCTTTTCTCATTTTTTTTGTTTTCGTTCAGATGCATCAGTAACTTTCAGCCCAACCTACTGACGTCTCCGCAGTTTATCTGCAATGCAAATGTATGCCAGCGGTGAGTCACACAGACTCTGACAAAGCCCTTCCGTCTCCTCCATATCCCATTCTCTCATTCAGCTGTTTATTTATTTTTTGGGGGGGGGGTCTGGAGATTTACTCTTATGAACAGAGAGTCAGAACATGTTAGCAGGGACATTTCACTGTTCTGACACAATCGGCAAACCTTGACGTTCCTGAACAGCAGCTGTGTCTCTGGTCACGGGGTCTGTTATACGAAAAGCCCTTTCAGGACACTGTTGGATGATCAACATTAAAAACCTGTGTGAAATATTGCGTATTTTGAGATGTGTTCAAAGGGCATGAGCTCCGGTTTGTAGCTACTGTACATCTTTGTTATTGCTTACTAACTGAACATTTATTTACATTTTAAGAAAATAATCAATTGGTCAATGTTTTCTGAGAAAATTCTGAAATGAAGACTAGTTTTGTGTTTGGGGAAGGAAAATAAAGAACCTTTCTGTGTATCTCTGGAGAAGATGGGAATCAAGTAAGCACAAAATCACAGCATGCAAGCTGTTCACACTGTCCCGGATGTTGGAAATTTACATTTCACTGTTTTTACATCTATATAATTTGCATTAGTGACATGATTTCATTCATTATGGAGAGCACTCTATTAGCCTGCATCTAAAAAAAAAGGACATGCATATCCAGTCATTCGCAAAGAGGAATGGTAAAAAAACAATGATTCAAGCAGAAGTTATACCCATACACTGCATACATGTTCAGTTTATTGCAGTTCAGTCATTGCAGTAGTTTTACCTATAGTATAGGTACACCCCCATTTGGTAACTGGAACACTGCCTTCATTTACTATATATTTTAGTCATTCATTTACTGCTATTATGTAGTTCCAGCTACGTTATTGTGGCCTAGGCCAGGGGTTTTCAAAGTGGGGGCCGCGGCCCAACGGGGGGCCGCCAGGGGGCGCCAGGGGGGCCAATTGGAAGGGAGAGGAAAATGGAAAATGCAAAAAAAAAAATATATATATTAAAGAAATTTATTTCAATTAAATTCATAAGATTACTGTGCCGGTTTAAAATAAGATATAAATTGTTATAAATCCTTTCATATCGAAATTAGGTCTTTGCCATGCCCTTCTTTCAATCGCAGCCAATAACTAACCGTCTGCCTGTCAGTCAAAGCGTTACGTTGAGCTGCTAACGGCCCGATTTTGGAATCAAAATAGTTTCAAAATTGTGTTTTGTATTAAGAAGCTGTTGTTGTTCGATTTGTTTATATTTAGTGTAATTTAAAAAGTTTTTTTTTTTTTAAAGCCATTCGCAGGGGGGGGGGCCAGCCCAGAGCTACGACTATTTGGGGGTCCTGGGCATGGAAAAAGAAAAACCCCCTGGCTAGGCGGCCTATATGATATAACGTATGTAAACGTCGGTCGCGGTCGGCCTATGGCGAAATGGCGTTCTTTTTCGCCTTTCTAGCTTTATTATATTTTATTCTTTAAGTTTCAATCACGAATGCAACCAATTACTTAACAAGCCAGCTAATGGACGTGTGCTTGTGTATTACACAACTGTGGAAATGGTAACACTGCCCACGCTGGTGTTATTCATATTGATTTAATTTATACTCTTAAACCTACAGAACTTTCAAAAACCAGCACGTATGAATACTGGTATATATGAATAAATGATGTCCAATGTAAATATAAGCATATCTATAATCTGTACATTAATGCTGTGAAAGTGCTCTCATTGACGAAGATATTTTTAAATATTAAATTTTAGGATTTTATTTTTCTTACAAATCCCTGTCTGGATACACTTTTTGTGAATTTGATGCATCTCTGTGTACATAGCGTAGCCATTGCACCATTTTTCATAATTAGTGGAGGCAAGGAATCTTAAATTATATAAGTAAAGGAACACAGCATATTCAAATGCCTGTTCTGAAGCCGTACGGACATCATCTGCCCCAGGCAAGGCAATCATCAAATGGGGAAAACACTTATGTTTCTAATGTAATTCAGGGAAAGGTTTTTATGACTTTATTTGCTGGCAGACTTGCATACATATTTAGCAGACTGTAAATGCTGTGCCCAAGAATCAGTAAAAGTCTATATATCATGAAGCTTACAAGATAATCCACATTTCATTATAATAGCAGGGCTCGCAAGTAGTAGATTAAAAACAACTCGTATTTGTACGGGTTCATGAATCAAGCATATTATGAGAGAGATTAATTCTACAAATGTTTGGCTTGTTGCTCTGCGGCATTTTCTGGCGAGGGTGTTGCTGTAACAAAAAGGTGCTTCACTGTGGTTTGTTTTTCTCCACTTGTGTCTGCTGCCTAAAACTGCGCTTATCTTGATATACGGACACTGTAGTTAAAAATGCAATCTATTTTCTACTCTTTCCAAAAACTTTGTACCCGATTCTCTTAAATGACATAAATTTTAACATTCATTTCTGGTATACAGATAAGTGCATAGTTGTGCATTTTCGATCTTCTGATAGATGATTTTTGGCTCGTGTCACATAATTGACTTTGTTTACTTTTTGCATAGTTTTTTTCCTGTTCTCACATAGTACAGTATATTTGGTGTTGCAGTTGTCCTTACTAATTAAATTATTAATATTACTACGACTATATTAATTGTTGTGTGGGGAGAGTGACTGGAAGGCTGCAGTTTGCTAATCCTACGATTCTTCGGCACTTGCTGTAAGTGTGAATTTTAGGCCTTCTTCCTCCTGCAGCTGCAATGGCATTAACACCTGTCCTGGTGATGTGAATATAATAAAGGGTCTATATTCTGAAATTTATTTGCCTAAGTCAAAGTCCAGTTCTTCACTCTGTGCTGTTTGATGTTAAAACAGTTACTGCAAGGCTGCCCTACAATAATATGCTTTTCTCTTTTATCCATTTAGTTGGTAGGAATCCGTCCAATCTTTGAGATAACATTCATCTTTAGCACACTGCCCAAACAGCCACTGCTCTTGATCTTTAAGCGTGTTAAAGGTGGGTTCCTGTTATTCCACCAGTAGAGAAACATTTTGTTAATTTCTCCCTTCCCCCAGCATAGAGGGGGAAAAAAAGTATTCACACAAACATGCTATTAATTCATCATTGCGGTGAGAAGGGTGAAATTTGTGGGCCAAATGACTCTTCGCATGTTGCGTAGAACACCCTTCTCCACCACATCATTAATCAGTGATATTGTGCCACCCCACCCCCCTCCAAAGTCCCCCCCGTGCCCCACTCCCCTCCAATTCCTACATCAATGCTCCACACCTCTGGAACAGGCTGAAGAAATGGAATCCTTATGCCATGAAAAAAATAGAATTTAATATTCATAAAAAACATAACCTTGAAGAATAAAATGCTGGACTCATTTAAATGCTAATTTGTTTGTTAACATAATATCTAGATTCCATGCGGGCCAGGTGTCAGAACTTTCCGGCTTGCTTGATATGGATATTTTATTCTTGTTTCTTATTATTATTGGTGTTTTGATTATGATAATGTAAAATATCAAATAGAGCATTAATATAAACAAAACCCCAGGAATAAGCAAGGAGTCTTGTTTATTCAATCCAAAATGTATTATCAAGGGGGAAGATGGGGGGAAGGTTTGAGGAATTTGGCCTCCATTTAGGAATGGCATTGATCACAGTATCAGTTCTGCTTCTTTTTGTGTACACTTGAACCCTTGTAGCAACAGGAATCCTTTCAGCCCCTCATAGTTGTTGATATCCATAGTAGCGCTTCATCTGAAATGAAATGTATGTTAGAAATCATTGTAGTTTAGGGAACAGTAATGTGCTAAAAATTACTGTGTGAGATGTGGTAATTAGAGCCATGAGTTGTGTGGAGGGGCATAAATGAGTAGTAGGCCTATTTGTGTGCTCGCTTAGGGGCTGTAGAATCTACTGCTTCCCAACATGAAGCAGCTATATAGCGTGGAAACTCACCTCTGGTGTGCTGTTGCTTCAGGTGTTTGTGGAGGGGAAAAAAGACCTTTGCTACCTTGGTGTTCCACGGATGTATATATATTTTTATACTGCAGCTTAGAAAGTCTAGACTCGACTAGTGATATATATCTCTGGAGTGCGCGTACAGGGAATCAACAGCCTCCATTCAACAGGAAAGGAAACTTAAAAAAGAAAACCTCACCAGAAACGATGTGGTTATTTGAATGGGGAATGTTAATGGAATGTAAATTTTAAGGGAGGGCACCAGCAAAGCACTCTTTTAATACATACTAGATGCCATTATGTGTCTCCTTAAGTAACGTGATCTATTTATTTGGATGAAGCTCCCTTGAGGCTGCAGTGCTGACATTGATGTATGCAACACAAATACACATTGTGATTATTATGTCACTTAACAGAGCTCATCAAGAGGGCTTTTCTTTTGAAAGATAAGAAAGCTTAGCCAGGCAGGAAAAATATTACGACTGGTTTTCGTTGCTGAAAGTGGATACAGCCCCTTGTGAGGCGTAGTGTATGTTTTTAGGCATGTGCTCGTGGTTGTGTGTGTGTGTGGTTTAAATGAAAAAAAATAATAATTGCAGAAAAACTCTGGTCTTGTATTCTCCTAAGACGCTTTTCTTTTTTTCTGAATTCATAAATAAAGGCACTACACACAATCAGATGGAAAATATCACTGTCAGATGATCATAATGATTACTGGTGATTAGCACCCCCCCCTTGCGGCTTGCTTTGCTCTGTCTTATACTAGTGGACTGTTATGGTCAATAAGTACAGTGTGTCAGAATACTCACCCTTTTGTAGGCCTATAAATGACCCAGAATATCAGATATTTTTGAGGCAGTTTACATTGTAGTTTTAGATTCTGAAATGCATATTATATATGTGACATATTCACAAAGAATTATGTTATGTCTCTCTTTAATTTTATCAAGCCATCTATGGCAAATAGCTGCATTCCCTGGTATATGATTTGGACAGCTGGTGGTGCACCTTTTATAATTATGAATATCACATGTTTGTTGAGTTCCATTTCTTAGAGAAGTTGGTCAGTGCAGCATAGTCTAAACCCCATAAACAACTTCAGTGACTCGAGTTTGAGCGTCTGTACTGTGCGTTAAAAACATTTAAATTAAATTGTTGTCATCGGTACGTTAAAAAGTAGAAGTTCATATAAACCAGCCTATTCCAAACAGAAGGGGCGATGAGAGAGAGAGACGTGGGCTCTACTGACTCTTGCATAAACACTTGGACGGCAGCAGGATCTGTATGCATAATCACGCCCAGTTTAGGGGAAAAGTGTGTGGTGCCAGACCCCTGTTTTATGTTAAACGCATAACAGACCTAAAAAAAGACTAGGGCTCGCAAATCACACTTCCAGGTGTTTTTAATGTAGGAGAAGTTGTGAAAGGGAGTATCACGACTGCACTTGAGTTCCTTGTACGCTCCTGTCATAGAGCAGTTACATGATGGTTTTTGAAGGGGACGGGCCGGGGTTGACCAGTAATTTGACTGGAACAAAGTCGTGATTGTGAGGGGGGTATGTGGGCATGGTGGCATGGGTTAAAGCCAGCTCTCCGTCTCATCCCTGACTATCCTGACTGTACTCATGGGACAGTGTACATGGGACACTTCACTATGAACAAATCATCCGTACAACACGCTGAACGCCAAACCCTTTACGGTTATTGTAGTAAATAAAACTGTGTGCTCTGTGCTCTTTCATTGCTCTGGATAAGAGGGTCTGCTAAATTAATCTAATGGACAGTTGTAAATGCATTTTATAAATGTTGTCTTTTTATTTTGAACTAGGTCTCTGTTTACTTTGGAGTCCTATATTGACCATCCTCTTTTGTTTTTATTAAAAATCTATCTCCAACTTTTGTACTTATTGCAAAAATATTATGCGTAATTAGGGTAATGTCTGTATTGTGCCATGTTTTTGAGTTAAACAGTGGGGTGCCAGGCATTGGAAGAATCCCCATGTATTGATGGATTGGCCTTTGTTAGCTTCTCAGCACCATAGCGAGGGTTTCCAGTTCACAGAAACACTCGGCGCTGTGTTTCGGCTCAAAGGGCAAGCACAACTCTAATTTCCAGGCACTAAAAGCAGAAGTGCTACCAGGGGACCTGTAGAGTATATTATAGGTTAAGCCCTCATTTTGTCTCCGGTACCGAAAAGAAAACCAACAAACTTTTCCTTGACCTGTGATCAGATCTGTTCCCAGGGAGCCCCGCAAAATGCCCAGAGGTGTCAAAACTGCTTCAGTGTGTTTTCTTCATAGTTAAAACGTTTATTGCATTCCCGGCCTGCTGGGGATGGCAGGCAATATTGTTTTATGTTTGCGAACAGAGAGGGGAATTGATAGATTAGCGCAGGCCAAAAAAGCTCATTGCCAACAACACAGGTGGAGTAAACCAAAGCAATGCTGTGTGGTGCTGAGAGACAGATGGCACACCGACACTGGTAGCGGGCAGCCGACATGATATTCTTTTGTCAACCAATACAATTAATTCAGAGCACTTCAACAATTGATTGCTGTTGACTTTTGTCGGACGCTTTGGCAAAAAGCATCTGCTAAATTATTAATTGTAACTTGTTTATATTATGGCCATTGTATTAACAGATGTTTTAGAGTTTACTTGATTGATTGCGGATGAAAACATTCAAAATGAAATGTCATTGATTAAAATGAATTGATTAAACATTTAGTTACTATTACTATAACAATTAGTATCAACTATCTGAAACCTATTTTGACAGACTTATTGAATATCTGAAGGGACTTTCTTTTCTCAAACAGAACATATAGGAGTCGATTTACTAAGATCCCAAATAAGGGGTGTTATTTTGCGGGCCAGCCAAAGTATTTGCACGCGTTCACATTTCACACTTTGTGAGTGATCAACTAAGAGTCATTATGCAAATTATTCCAGCCGCAAACAGCCATATAAAAAATGAGAGATTTTGCGTGTTTGGAATGGTTATACTGTAAGAAAACGGTGAAAAGACTGGC
Organism: Ilyophis sp. 1 JC-2022; assembly: GCA_022702515.1. NCBI lineage: Eukaryota > Metazoa > Chordata > Actinopteri > Anguilliformes > Synaphobranchidae > Ilyophis > Ilyophis sp. 1 JC-2022. Next base: position 50,522,380 of record CM040399.1, on the reverse strand, counting down.
AGCAATGTTGCCGTTTTTATGGAAATGTTTTAGTGTAGGGTATAGGCTACTGTTACACTGGTGGTTTATTACAAACTGTTTGACTGGATGTCTCTTAGTTTCTGACGGGAGTTACAGATGTTTGTCAGGACTGAAATGATCATAACTGCTGAACCTACTAGCACTAAGCCTACTCACGCCGTAAGTGTCACATAAAATCACATTTCCATTTGATCATGGGTTTTATTTTTTATAATGTTTGTATTTTGTCTTATTATTCACTGTTTGTTATAGGCTAATAAACATTATTGCTTGTTTGATTCAAATACTAGTTATTCTTGTATTCTGTAACGCGATTTCTTTCGTGATTAAAACAAATATTCTTACTGTTCATGATGTAGCCTATGTAGGCTATCCAGCTGTTGTGACATTTTATTTTGAGCGTTAGCTAGAATGGCTTTTTAATTAGCTCCCATTGTTACGCAATCATTCAGAACCTTCAGTTATGGATATTCCAAACACATCCGTACATGTCTTGCTATGATGACAGCTGTTATCGTATCGATTCTGTGTCTATTAATACCTGCTTTCCATTTCTACTAAAATGCACCCGCAAATACCTTTCCCAAACCTTCTTTCGGGCTTAGTAAATCACTTTACATGTACTAAAGTAATGTCCACCTCCCACTATTTTGCGAAATAGCGTAGGTATGCCCAATTTTGCATATTCATTCAGGCTAACCTGCAAAAATTTAATCAGGAGAACCGCTCCGAAAAGTCTTCTCCAGCACATCCCAAAGACTTTCAATGGGGTTAAGGTCAGGACTCTGGTGGCCAATTCATGTGTGAAAATGATTCATCGTGCTCCCTGAATCAATCTTTCACAATTTGAGCCCGATGAATCTTGGCATTGTCCTCCTGGAATATGCCCATTGATGGGATAACCTGGTCATTCAGTACATTCAGGTACTTAATTTTTTTGCTGCATCACGTTGCTGAGCCTAGACCTGACCGATTGAAGCAATCCCAGATCATAACACTGCCTCCAGAGGCTTGTACAGTGGGCACTATGCATGACGGGTGCAACAGCGACTTTCTTTTTGGCCAGGCAGTGTATATCTAGTAGGCACTGTTCTCTCATGACTTTAAACATTTTTCTTAACTTATTCAATGCCAGAGTGTTCCGGAACACTAGGTCTTAGCAGTACCTAGCCATTATGGCTGCTGACATTCTACATTTTTAGATTGATCCTGTCAATCTGCAAACTTCTAATAAAGCACATTATTTTACAAATTGAACAGAATTATTTGTTAATGAGGATAGATGTCACACCTGCTGGTTCAGTTCACAATTAGAGAAACATCAAACAATATTGATGGTGATATAAATAATTTATTTTCAGTGCTCTTCAGTTTGGTTAACAGGACAGTTTTCCATAAAAATCAGCCTTTGCATATGTATAGATATGTACAAATGAACAATAATCGCTGTTCATTTGTATAGACATGTATGAGTCCACCTGAGTTACTTTATATCTACAGTTTCAACAGAAACTGTTCAACAAAAAAGTTATCCTGAAGCAAAAGAACGTGCTGCAGAAACATGTTGGTCGCCTTCAAATTTACGAGACGTGTTATTCCCATACCCCAATGTTGGTTTAGGTGGTCTGTGATTCTAGATTAATTTTAAAATATAGGCGAAATGTAACTTAAAATATTGCAATCTTGAGCCATGTAAAAAAAATTATAATAACGCGAATCCGGGTAAAAGGCGATAAAAGAACATCAGTTTAAATTGGTAATTGTTTCATTTTTTCCAAATCCGGAATTCTTTACCATCGGTGTAAAGACGGCTGTAGTCGACATTAGTCACCCTTGGCACTTTAGACCGTTCATATTTTTGTTGACTTAAGTCGCCTGCGGCACTGAATGAGTGAAAGGAATTTATGACATCCATGATATTGTGTTTTCAGCTATTTCAGTTAAAAATGGTCAGAAAAGCCACCTCATCAAGGGCTATTATGTTCATTGAAAATTGAAAATTTGAAACTTGAAAAATTTATGAATGGTTTTTTGTGCTGGTATATTATTTACGACTTGTAAACCAAATTTTTTGAAAATATTGGTGAAAATGAATACGGTTCCAGCTTTAGCAGATACATTTGCCATTATCATTTGTGGATTCAGATCAAAACCATCAGGTCATTACACCAGAAAAAAAGGTACTTTGATGTACTACAGCACTAGATCTATAACGTATGCCCTATAATCTATTTTTTCCAACCCAACCTTCTATTGATCTATTGAGTAACATTTTTCTTTTCACAATTTTGATGTCGCAAATCCAAGCCACAGAGTTTAGGAAGAAATGAATGGTCTTAGTACAGTCAGCACTTATTACATTGTGAACCCAAATACTAATCATGTGAAATAACAAGGGGTTACTAGAAAACTAGTGCACACACTGTGGCTCCGAAAGATTACATGTTCTTGGTCAATGCATGGAAGTTACAGTTAAAACAACACACCAATCCAGTCCAATCTAGAGCCTTTAATCCACTCCAATCCAGAGCCTCCGAGAGGTGCTCTTGGGTTCATTTTGAATGTGGTTGGCAGTCCATCATGCATGCACACATACACACACACTAAGAAATGTGTGTGTGTGTGTGTGTGTGTGTGTGTGTTAAAATAAATAATGCTAAGATAAATATGTTGGATATAAAGATTCATTCAGTTGCTGAAGTTAAGAGCAAAACACTTACCTTACATTTTAGACCTAAATAATAGTTCTTCACTGGGAAATATTTATGATTTTGTTTACAAGGCATACTTTTATTATATATTTGTTCATATACATTTTTAAAATATGTACAGAGAGCATTATTTAAGTTATATTATTTTTGTGTCATTTGGTTAATACATTTTTATAATCATATTGGCATGCACATTCATTGATTGGCAGTTTCTCTGATCATTTTATGGCATTCATGCATGCGTGCAGTTGAGGCTTTTGTATGATGTCTGGAGTATTGGGAGCATTGGAGTATTTGGTATTTGTCAGAATTAATTATTCAAGGCAGTATTCATATTTCTATGCTTACTATACAAGCATGTCAACAATTGCAAAATGTAAACCTTCACTTTTTCTTTTAGGCGTTTTTGAACATTTGCTTTGTGAATTAGTGATTTTTTTTATTTTGCGTATTTCTAATATTGGGTTTCATGCAATAGCCACAGAATTTATATTTAAGTCACAGAAAATATATTAAAACAATCTGCTGTAGAAATGTAATGTGATGCAAACAAATTACCAGCAATATAGTAAAATCTTTATAATGAAGTTTATTTATTCTCAATCCTGGAGATGAAAATGGAAGGATGTACACTGCAGGTGTCCAAGATTTAAAACTTTAATCTCAATAATCTGTGTACCATTCATTATTGCATTCCATTTAGATTACTTTTCCTAAGCCGAGGTATTGAAGAATCTTGCTTTGCAGTCTTGCACAACATTTCTGGAGGTTCCAAGTGGGTCTTTTGCATTAGCAGCCCTAACAATGCATCAGAGCCTTGGCACAGACATTTTCAATAAATCCGAGTGTTCAGGGAAATTTGGCTCATAAAAAGAGGGAGATCGGGGAACATCCAGTAATAAAGATGCCCCTAAATCACAGAGCAGCGGTTGTGCCCCGACCCGCCTGGTCCCCGCTCCCTCTCTCGATGCGGCATGACATCTGTGATTAGTTGCTTATTACTGAGGTGAGCCAAACAGAGGACCCTGGAGTGGCCACCTTCTGCGGCCTTTAATGGCGCTTTGTGTTCACACCTTTCCTTCTCCTTCTAATCAAAAACACCCACACGCAATAGAGTACATCGCCTTCGAGGGCTGCGTTGACTCCGGGAGGCGGGGAAGATGCAGTCGTTGGTTAATTGAGAGGCGCGTACGAGACGCGCAGTGTGAAGGTACCAGAGTCACTTATAATGGGGCCCCTGCACCCGCCATCATCTCTGAGGATGAAAAATGCAAATGAAGGCACGGCTTGATTATTTTTTTTATTTCACTCCTCGACTTTCCTTGACATCAGATTTAGTGTTGTTGTCAGAACAGGTTGTAAGTAACCTAGTGCGTGTTTTTTTATTTTTTTTATACCTCAAGGGGAGCGTATTTTCTTATATTCAAATACTGATGTGAATTTGTTGGATATTTGCTTAGCAGAGCAAACCACAGTTGTGACCATATACAATTTGGAATGTTAGGTTCTAATTTTTTTTGACTACAGAAATTGATAGTGATTCTCTCGCGCTTCTTCGTCGCAGGTACTATAGCCGTAAAAAATTTTTTACATATGATTGTGTGTTTATGGCCTTTATTTAATCAGAAGCTGCTCCGTCCACTTAGACTCTCAGCTGACGATGAAACAGAGGTGATGTTTTGGAATTATTTCTAAATGATGATCAGATTGATATAACATTAACTGCGTTGAGTTCAAAGTTAAATGGTAAACCGCAAATGACAGCGAGACATTACACACCAATTCTCCTTGTTTCCTTGCCTTCATAAATATCCCCTTTTCCTTCAGAGTGTAATTAATGTGTACTGGTGTAGCTGTCTCAAGTTTCAGCCCTCAAATAATAGAACTTGTTTTTAATAACATGCCATCATAAAATGTCATGCTGACTTAATAGGCATGTGGAGCTTAAGAAATAATAATAACAGGAAAATAATAACAGCTAAGGGCTATTTTAGGGAAGCATTTTGAATACAAGTCAGGGTGAGTGTCTGATGGTCACACATTTTTCATAAAGCGACTTTGAGAGGCAGAACATTACCTCTGTGGAACTTTGCAGGCTGCTTGTGGCACACTGCTCAGGCAGACTCAATTAATTATGTTCGCTGGATCCGATCAGTTACTGCCCAAATTAGCTTAGTATACTGCAAGTGGAGAATGTTTTCATTTAATCAATATAGTTAATGGAAAAGCCCCTCACTGTTTGTCTCGAACTTTAACTTCTGTTTAAAATATTAAAGGATTTCTCCAAATTCATCAATTTGATGGCATCCAAAGAACGTACCTATGTCAGCTTAGGTATTTAAAATTTGTTATGTCCGTTCATTTATTCATCTCTATCCTGAACAGAAGATTCAAACGCCAGGAAAATTTAAACTGTCACATTCCGTGCGGTGACATTCCAGGTGCAGCAGTCTCCAGTAGGTGCCATTAAAAATGCCAAATTACCCATTTAGCTTCAGTGTTTTATTGCAGGGCCACCCAGGTTGTTTTATGAAAGTTTTACTGGGTATACGTGAGTGACGGTTACCTTGAAGACCCGTGTCTTTTCCCCTCCTAACTGCATTGGGTAGTTTTTCCCTTTGGCCATATTCGTGCCTTTTTTTTTTTTTTTTTTTGGAGAACGGACAGATGCTAATTTTTAGCCCCTTGAATAAAACCTGTCACCTGTCTGTCTTGTTTTTTCTTTTCTTGATAGCGAGCACCTTGTCTTTCCTAACTAGGTACACATTTCCAGCAAACCGATGAACTTTGTGACCCACTTCTTAAAATAAAGCATCATAATTTGTCCTCACCCCTTGGCTACTAAAGCTTTAGCAGCGTCTGTGAGCTCTCATTAATTTTTCACAGGCCAGTGATGGATAGTTTGTATTTATTCACTGCTGGGGTTCTGTTTTGTGAATATGACTCATTTTAAAGCATTACATATTCATGGCCTGGGATAGGCTGTATACGGAACTTATAATTAATGTGTCACAGAGGGGAGGCTGACTCCGGGTTCGTTTGTAGACCTTGTTAAACACAGCGCCGTCCACAAACGGCTTCAAAGGTGTTTGTCCAAGTTCCAAAAAAAAGGCATCGGGCTTCTTCCTCTTGGTTGGCCTTTCATTTTGTCTTGTAGCCAGTCTAGAGGAGGAAGGTCAATGGGTCTGAAAAATGCCTGCAATGTATGAATCTCAGGACAATTTTTAGAGTTGAAAGACAGCTTTGTTTAATTTCTGGAAAATTAAATTCTCCCTATGGTACAGATCTCGCCTTGTCACTATATCCTTATATTCTATATGCATTGAACACATGTTCTTCATGCATTAAATATTCAGATCCTATCCCTATCCCTACTATGCATGTTGGAAGATTTGCGGATATTAACTCTCTTTCCGGAGTATTTTGGGTGGTTTTGAGTTCCTTCAGGCACATTTTGTGATTTGGATGGCATGTCATGTCTCCGGGCAGAGTCCTAGCCATGCGATCATTCCCATATACAGGTTGGGAATTATTCAATTACCCGTAAGGGAGGAGACACATAATTGAGCACAGTAAATTTAGTATGGTATGGGGAAAAAAAGTGCCCGTCACGCCTTGATTGTAAGAAAGAATCCCAAAGCAGGCATTCATGTTGGATATATCATATGCTTTTAAAAAAGGGAAGAGGTTTTTTCTTGTAGATTTTGAAGATCGGAGTAGATCGGTTATTAGGGGCAACAAATTAAATTAGTGTAATATATACTGTCAGGCGAGTCAAAAAAAAAAGTTGATACATTTTTTCCTATTAGCTGAATTAATTGTTATATTAATCAGATATTGTCTTTTTCTGCACTAGTCTGGTATTTGTTCCTATTAAATGCTTAAATTCTAACACACGTTGGCATTTAATATAGAACCACACAGGTTTTGTAACTTGGAATAAGGAAAAAAAATTTATTGAAATTTGAATATGTATCAAAACATTGCAGTTACTTTTTAGATAGCCTGGTAGCAGTGGTGAGCATTGAGCATACCTGCGCATGCCCTGATATGTAATTAAGTTATTTTTACAATGCAACAATGGGCTTTTTTTTTTTTTTTTTTTTAATCTAAAATGTTGCCTTGCATATCAATGGACCTTAAACCCAAATTTATCATACATGTTGTAAAAGTTGCTTAAAGTTGGAACTCAAAAGTTATGGGCAATCAGTACTATGGTTAAATGGAACGAGGACATCGTTGAACAAGGCCATAGTATTTTCACTTCAGGTGCCCACCTTGCCAGTAGAAAGTGGTCTTTCCCATTTCCTGCTTGAGTTGAAGGCCGAGCTCTAATAATGGACTCTCTTAATCACCTTTCATTTGTTTACATTATGGCTGTGAACACTTCCAAACACGTTTCCAAGCAAAGTTGGTGGTCCGATATTACCATGTGCCCATTTATCATGTCAGTGGTAGAGCGGAGAGAGATCTGTAGTCCATTAAGAAAGTGTTGTGTATACATTGAAATAATATCTGGTGTAATGTGAAGTGACAGTCAAAATTATGGCCACTCTCTCGCTGCAAGGGTACTTCTCTGCCAAGCTCAGTAATATCACTGTAGCACCGTTCATGGCTGTCAGCAGTTCTGGTCGTCTCTGCAGAGACCCATAACCATGCATGGAAGAGGAAGTCTCCTGCCAAGGGAAATACTATAACACTGATATATATTTGTTAATGGTAAACGGCAATTAAATGGGAGATTGAGGAGTCCAATGGTGGTCGTATATTAACCCTTTGCGTTTAAGCCTGAGAAATCGCTAACCAACAGCTACAAGGGGGGGGTGCGCGAAACTAAAGACTGTTGCGTCGGATTTATTTCACGGGTGGTGTTAGTGAATTGTCTCTAAAGTCGTGGCGTTGTCACCAGACTGCTGCTGGTCCTGGTCTTGATTAGATTCCAGGTGCACTCTATATTGCACATGGATCCTTTCAGCACCATCAGCACAAATGCAAAGCTGACTGTACGCTCAACGGCCACTTTCATGCAAAATAGAATCCCTCCCAGCAACTTTGAAACACCATTTTTAAAAGATCGAAACACTGAATGTGTCACGTAGGCCCTGGCTGGCTTGGGAAAATATTTCCCTGTGGGAATAACTTGAGATTCATAGTTTGCGTGGTCTGGCACGGCTCCACTCCACTATGTGGCTGTCAAGTGTGGTTGCGTTGGGTGAAGCAGGGTTGGGTTGATTGGGGCATGCGGCACAGAACTGCGGTGCTTTCAGTCCTTGGGGAAGGAATGTGTGCAATTATGCTTTTGAAATGTTTTTTAAATGATGAAAGAATGTTTTTATATGTTTAAAGTTCTTGAAGTGAAGTTATCTGTTCTTGCAGACATACTACCTTGGGTGATTAAAGCATTTGACACATTTACCTGGTTTATTGTCCTACCGGATTAGACAGGGGAGTGGAATAGTAAGACAGTGTCGTAGGTGTGAATAGGCTCTTTGTTCATATGTTCATATGCTTTGTTTAATATCGCACTTCGTGTTATACATTGACTGTGTCTGCTACTTTAATGAGCACCTGGCTTTCTAGAAACAAAACCTGAAGACAGCTGTTCATTATTTGACGTAGAGTTCAGAACTTAAACAGAATTTTGTTCAGTTTGTTTTATGACTTTTCAAAGCAACAGCCATGTCTGGATTCTTAAGTCAACATTACTGCAGTTGATATTATGGAATTATGAATAGATTATCAGAATTAGTAACAGTCAGTCTCCATAGTTGCAATACAGGATTGGATTTCTATGCCCTTGATGTATTATATGTTATTTATTTATATTTCAGGTGTTTGCTACGGTGTTTCACAGAACAAAATGGGAATTGAAAGAAATACACGTAAAATTTAAACAGTGAAAATGTACATATATCTTAACCTTTAGCAATTGGATTTTTTGAGTAATTATTGACATAATGGACTGAGTATTTCCTCTTGTGTGAAGAACCCTGCCGAATTCTTGACAAATGAAAACAATTCACTGACGTGCTTTAAACAGCAAGTGGCATGTGCCATTAATGCTGCAATGATACAAATCACCATTCAGAACAAGCACATGCATATTATGTTACTTTATAACTGTGGCTCTATGACAAGTAATGAGAGTAAAATATGCATCTCTATTCTCATACAGAACTATAGGTCTATTTGTTTTTTAGATTTTTGTTGGTAATCAGTCTTTGTGGTAAAATTGTTGAAAACACTTATTTCTGCACACAAATAAGTACATTTTATATATTGGGAAATGGAAAATAAATATTTTTATTTTTTTTTATTTTAAGGGATGCAGTGTATTCTTATTTTATCAAATGCTTGTTTTCATGAAAATCTTTTATGTATCTCACTCCAGGTCTCACTCTTTTAAAATGTTGCAGCTCTTTCGATATGTTTCAAATATTTCTTTTGTGTTTACTGTGTGTTAAATACTCTTCTGGAGGGCTTCCGTGTTACAGTCGTACAGAGTAGATCTTTATTTAAATTTAACACATTTCAGAGAATTATCAACCAGACCTTAAATCTAATGTGAAAACCCGATGCCGCACCGAACGTGAGCACTGTTGGTTTGAGTTACTGGGAGATGCAGATAGACTGTGGTCCAACTGTTTGGTTATTACTCCAGTCAAACACAATCAAAAAGCACTGACTTAAAACAAAATATGTGCAAAGCCATAATTAAATGCTGAATACAGATATTCTGTATGTTGTGCTAATCATCCACAGTTATTTGCTTCAGACGTGAGTTCAGTGGAACTGAGTAGTTTAAAGTCCCTTTTTTCTCAACGCTTTTTTCTTTCCTGTTCTGTGCCAGAGGTAGCCATAACTATCCATTTTAAAGGTCTTATAAGTGTTTGAAATAATAATGAAAAAAATATATAGGTATGTAAAAGTGATAGACAAAGCAAACAGATGGTTTTGATTTAAAAGCAAGCGAAAACATCTCCATTCAGGGATATTTTATTCCAATTATTCTAAATCATTATTTCTATAAATAATACTTTAAAAAGAGGCAGATAGATATTGCACAGTGTTCTTAAGAGCTACTGTTAATGAACAAAGGAAAAAAGAAAAATAATTTAATAGTTAACATAGGAAAACTTTTGCCATGTGACCTACGGTATCTGTTTGCTAAAGTGTTTCCACGTGACTTTGCACGCACGCTGGACAACCACAGGCAAGAACCGGTTGCAGTTTTGTCCAGCTAAAGCACTATCAATCTTAGATGCTTGTAAGTACTTAGGCAACAATAAATTTGATAGATAGTCAATTTAAGTATTTGGCTGGTGGTTTCCTTCACACAAGAAAAACATATTGTACTTTTATTGCTCTTGCTGTACATCATATGTCTGGGACACAGATTAGTGTGTTTTGTGCAAAGAGTATTAACTCGTTGAGTAAGTACTCATGATTACCTATTTATTGCCAGGTGTATTACTCACACAGTACATGTATATTAATTCAATAAATTAAAAGTAGTTGTTATACAAGTATTTATTTTCATGCACATTTGTGTCCAGTCTATCATCTATCATTTTATGCTCAATAATTCACATGGGCACTATGAGAGTAGCCAGTTGAGTGTCTTTTATGGACATGGACCTGGATTAATCCCTGCTTTGACAAATCTTTAAAGATTTTGCTTGCCTACTTGATGAAGAAAGTAATTTTTTTTTTTTTGTCAATTAATGCATGAATAATGAATAATCGTCAATCAATTAATCAGTTAGTTGCCTGGGTAGACATTTTTGGCACGTGATCAGATTTTCTGCCTGCTTCTAATGATCTGTGGCTGAATTCAGAATTTTGCATTTTGGTGAATAATATCCAATATCTAATTTGAGTTAAATCTTTTGTATTCATTTTAATGTGTAACTAGAACATATTAGAAAATTGTATCTTCATTTATGTGAGGATGGCCTTGAGTATGATTGCAGGATTCAATTTAAATACAGATAAGCAGGCAAGCTTCTTCAAGGAAAAAAAGATCTCCCATGGTAGCTGGCAATATTTTATGTGATGACATCACTAGATTGACAGGAGCACAGTTAAGTCAGGAAAGCACTATTAAAGTGGATAGATTGCACTCTAAGCCTCTCTTTATTGGATACTGTAATTGACATGTACTTGTCATTTATAATCATCTATCCATTCCTCTGAAGGGGGAGCAGTAAAGTTAATTGCACCCACTCATTTGCATTAATCTCACCTCTGATGGGTAAGGCAACCCATTAATATTGTGTCATAATGAATTATCGCAAATAAAATTGAACATATTGATTGATGATCTCCGGCGTCCCCCTGTGTTTGAAAACATTTTATTAGCCGTTTAAGCCTGATAAAATTGAAACCTGGTAAACTTAATATGCGGCAGGACTCAAATGGGCACCTGTACCATTTTCCAACAAAATGTTTAGCATTGAGAGACCAATTAGAGACTATAGCATTAACAACCATTTTGCTGAAAGAGCCAAATGGCTGAGAATAGAACTTCATCAATTAAAATCCACCGGCAGCTTGTGGAAGCTGGATTCAATACGTTGCTGCATATGGAAGCTCTGAAAACTCAAATAATCATAAATTCAAATGACAAAGATGTATTAAAGCCATAAAGACTCTTCCTCTGATCCGTAAAATGTATCACAATGCAAATGTTACATCCAAAATGGGCATTCGGTTAAGGCTTATAAATGACTTGATTGTAATTGGTGATTCATGACATCGCAATTAAAAATGGTGTATTGATCAACCTGGCCGTGTACATAAGGTATTGAAAGCATTCATATGCATTGAGTTCAGGGGGACTTATGGGGGGGGGGGGGGAACTGTGCCAATTGCTTAGTGCAGAATGTCCAGTGAAACACTTTTCGTGGGTTGCAGTGTACAACTAATATGGTTTATTTCAAACTTAATTTCATTTCAAGCTTCAATTACACACACGTGCATATTTTTTTAAAATACAACAAATTTCTATGAGTGATAAGTAAAATTTTATTTTTATGACAATAGGACTTTGATGTATTGTACTGATATATGAACAAACCTGAGTGTATGATGCATATAGTTTTGTGTGTGGATGGGGTGGGGGGGTTGTTGTATTGTGTGAAGCACTTGGTGTTACATTTTACTTGTATGAAAAAGTGCTATACAAATAAAGTATGATTGCTTGATTGATAGTTATTATTGAAATAATAGTTATTAATAATTTATCATAGAATCTTACGCTAACCGCCTTTCACAGCTATACAGTATATGTATCATATAGTCTTAAGGCCGTGACACACTGGGGACGTAACGAATAAGCGAATAAATCGCACGTTGAAAAATAAAAACGAACTCCTGTATTTTCATAAAATCTTCCACATCCAACGCGAAATGTCCTTTGCGAAAAAGCGGCATTTTTTTATTTCGCTTCAAGTTCGTTTTTTTTTGTTTGTTTGCGTTGCGAAACTTTTTATCTATCTCAATCATAACAAGTTTCCCACGACTGACTCACCGCACTACCACAACAAAACATCAATCAAATAATACCGGACCAGAAGTGATTTATATGTGTCACAGAATAGCGTCCTTTCTTTTCGACAAGATCAGAGACACAAACAAACGACAACGAGGACAATTTGTGGAAAACCATAGCCAAGCAAATAGGAGCAAATTGTGGTGGTTTTGGCTAAAATGGTTGCAAATACACAAAAACTTGCACACTGATTCAGCCTCAGAGCCCTCTTAGCTATTAGCATTGGCTTTAAAGTTGTTAAACCTTTAGGTTAACGTTAAAACGTTGTTTGATAGCATGTAAAAGTAAGAACAAGAAGCACACAGCCACCACACATTACACACAAACTTAGTTTTTTACTTTAGGCTTAGCTCATGTAGGCTAGGCTACCTTGCTGGCCTTTTTTGTTGTGGTGAAAACAGGATGAAAGCTAGCGAACACTGTTGTCTGTTGTTCACAAAAAATCTATTCCGAAAAGCTGTTTGGATTTTTGCTGATTGATTGATGTGTTATATAAAAGTTATATAATAAACGACGAGAGTCTGCCTGTAGCGATTGTTTTTTGATCGAAATGGAGAAGAAAACTTGGAGAAAACGATTCAGACTATAGACTACTAAGACAATGTAAATATATTTGTTTTAAATGTATTTTAATGTAATGTGTTGTGTGTTGGTATTTATTGTATATATTATATTATATTATTAGAGGAAGAGAAACAGTGTAAGTGGTAAAGTAGGGAAAGAAAAAGGAGCATGTTGTAAGAAAAAAGTTGTAGACAAAACAAAAAAAAACGGACAAAAAAAAAGCCCGGTTCAATATTTTGCCATGTAATTAAGCATTAATTTTTTTATGCTGTTTAAAAAGTTAAAAAAAATATAAAAAAATCGTTCTTGATGGACGAATCGTTAACCTTTATCGTCATCGCTTGATCGAAGATGATAAGAGTTTTTCCATTTTTATTTAAAAAAAAAAAAAAAAAAAAAAAATTTCGTTTTTTTTTTTCGTTTTTTTTTTCGCAGGTTTTTTCGTTTTTTATTCGTTTTCGCATTATTTAGGTTTTTCGCGCTTCGCTTCGCGCCTCGCCTTTTCGCTTTTATGCTAACAGCTTTTAACAGCTATACAGTATATTTAATTTATTCCTTCGTCAAATGTGTTCGCCAGTATCTATTAGGGTGCCTCTGTCATTAGATTTCTTTATGCTAATCACCCCCATACGTTTAAATATTTGGATATGCTGTTGGTCTGACAAACAGTTGCAAACAGTGTGTTTATTAGGAAAGAAGTGACGGAAAAGAAAAGAATTGCAGTTGTGTGCATGTTTGTATGTGTGTGGAACTTGTCGACTGCTCATTATACAGTTTTAAACTAATCATAAGCAAAAAGAAAGAAATGCAAACCTGTCCAGGCAAGGGCATTTTTAAAAAGTTCATAAATGAGTGTTCCACCACACGCGCCTCATTAATTTGTGGTAGTTACACCAGACTGATAGAATGCAAACCCAAAATGCACAAGGAGAGGGATGTTGGAGGGGGGGAGGGGGGTGGTGGCGTGGGGGTGGACACCTCCTAATGAAGCAGATATCCCCCAAGCAACAGAAGAAATTGGTATGAGTGTAATGAAGGGGGAGAGAGCCAGGCTAGCTAATAGAAGCTAATTTACAAAACTAAAATATTCCAGGTCAATATGGACTCTGCCTCATTAAAAGTGTAAAAGGCCTCTAATTTTGCATAACAGTAAACGGCGGATATTGATGCGAATTGATAAGCTGGTTGTTTTCTGTGCACAGCTGCCTTGGAAATGGGCAGCGGAGCCGGGCCGTGCAGCGATAGACTTTCTGGGTGCCCAGACAGTGCCTCCTTGGCACACCGATGCCCCCGTGCTGTTCTGAAGCCCTTCCTCAGTCCAGTGCAGTCGTTACCCAAATCCGCTAATGGAAAGCCCTTCCGTCCACCTCATTTATCAAGTGAATTTTGATTCCCTTGTTTTGAGTGAAAAGGTGCTGCAATAAATACTTTTTTTCCCCCCTCTTAAACACGAGGGCGAGATGGATGCAGCCAGCGGAATTAATTGCACCCAGTTACTGAAGATCAGCAAGTTTGCACAATTCACATGCTGTTCCACCATATGGCTGCCCACTAGGTGAAGAGTTTGATTAATGTTTCAGAGGCTATATTTTTTCAGCTAATATTCGATCACAATACCACGGTACCTTTTCTTTCACATTCTTTTAATTAATTAATTCATTCATTCATTCATTCATTCAACATAATATATTTTTTCTGTAACAATGCGTTTTAGTAATTTTGGCATTATTTTATACTAAACTTTCACAACTCTTTTTAATTTTAAATAACTGGCACCCTGTATTCAAATTGTTTTAGTGGCAGTCTTTTGAAATCTGTTGTATTTCTCAGCATTATGAAGTTACCCTTCATATTGCTCTGTAAATAGGAAGCGATTCCCACAGCTTCCTGTGGAGCCAGTTGTGGTGGCGTTGACATGGTGTGCTCGGGGAAGGTTACACTCCTGGGTGTTCTTTGTTTCGTGGTTAGAAAGACTGCAGACCTATACTCCAAACATTGTATTCACTGCCACTGTGTGACCCTTTCTTTGTACTCCACCCAGTCTCCAGACCTACTACATTATTTCAGATCTTTGCGTTCAGTTATCTCTGCTCTTTGTGCTGTCAGGGTTGACCATTATATTGTATCATCTCATTGTGCCTTTTCCATTGACAGTGTTCACTAGTATTTAATCTCCTTGTGTCATCCCTGCTTTCAGAATTCACCATTGACACCATTGTGTCTTTTCTACTGTCAGTGTTCACCATTATTTCAGTTCCTTGTGTCTTTTCTACTGTCAGGGTTCACCATTATTTCAGTTCATTGTGTCTTTTCTACTGTCAGGGTTCACCATTATTTCAGTTCCTTGTGTCTTTTCTACTGTCAGGGTTCACCATTATTTCAGTTCATTGTGTCTTTTCTACTGTCAGTGTTCACCATTATTTCAGTTCCTTGTGTCTTTTCTACTGTCAGTGTTCACCATTATTTCAGTTCCTTGTGTCTTTTCTACTGTCAGTGTTCACCATTATTTCAGTTCATTGTGTCTTTTCTACTGTCAGTGTTCACCATTATTTCAGTTCCTTGTGTCTTTTCTACTGTCAGTGTTCACCATTATTTCAGTTCCTTGTGTCTTTTCTACTGTCAGTGTTCACCATTATTTCAGTTCCTTGTGTCTTTTCTAATGTCAGGGTTCACCATTATTTCAGTTCCTTGTGTCTTTTCTACTGTCAGTGTTCACCATTATTTCAGTTCATTGTGTCTTTTCTACTGTCAGTGTTCACCATTATTTCAGTTCATTGTGTCTTTTCTACTGTCAGTGTTCACCATTATTTCAGTTCATTGTGTCTTTTCTACTGTCAGTGTTCACCATTATTTCAGTTCATTGTGTCTTTTCTACTGTCAGTGTTCACCATTATTTCAGTTCCTTGTGTCTTTTCTACTGTCAGGGTTCACCATTATTTCAGTTCATTGTGTCTTTTCTACTGTCAGGGTTCACCATTATTTCAGCTCCTTGTTTCTTCCCCTCCTTATAGTCAGAATGCCCCAGAGGTCCACAGTGCCGCCCTGATCCGATCACTCACGAGGCCCGCTTAGCAGTTAACGTTAACAAGTAGGGGAACAAAAGCAATTGTCACAACATCAATACTGTGGAGACTCCAAATGATTTCCTACGGGGTGCTACAGTGAGACAAGGATAATGGGAGGATGTTCTAAGATGAATTATTTACAGCCTGCAAATAACAGACCTGAAACTGTGCAAGAGGGGACAATAGACATCCGTCTGAAATAACAGTGATTGATTTTAGCAAATAATAGCAGTCCTACCAACGGGTTGTGGTACTGCCATTTTACACTGGGACTGTATTCTTACCATTTAATTGTTAGAGGTGCAGGAACAGTAAAGAGGTGATTGATTGTCATTCGGTATTAATGCTGGAATCCAGTAGAGGAATTTCTGCACGTTGTCCGCCAACAACGATTAATCGAGAATGAGAGAATTCCCCCCTAGTTTGTTAGTGTGTCGTTATGGCTCCTCAGCAAACCTGGCGCCCGAGCCTCTGACTTGCCCAGAGAGCTCCCAGAGTGATCGCAGACCTTGGCGGAATATTCATTACACGACCGCTCAATCAAGCCATAACAGATGGGCATCGGTCCGCACCTGTACCTTTGGTGGAGCCGGGACTTGTGAAACATCACGCCACCCGCCATACTCGCGGACGACACACTTAGGGCAAATTTCCCAACCGCTATGGGTCAGGGGTCAGGGGTCAGGGGTCAGGGAATGAGAATGTTTACCCCATCGCAAAAGAAGTCAGCACCATTTGATGGTGTTGAGTGTTGTCATGCAAGGATAATACGCAGCAGGAAGTCGGTGCTTTTCTCTCCGATTTCTCACTCGATATGAGGAGCCTCAGCAGCTGGTGAGGAGTGGTGTCGGGGCGTTGAGCCGAAATGGAGTGGAGCGCCGCTTCCAGCGGAAGTCTTGCTGAGCTGCAGTAGCACAGGAAGGTAAAAAAGAGGCGAGAAAAACTGTGAATTCTGGAGCAGTGTGCGCCTTCTGTCATCATTAGCTTGCTCTTGTGTGCGTTTTTTTCCGCGGTCGAACTTTGTTCTCAGTGCAGAAACCGTCTGGACGTGTTGCGCATGGGATGGTCAGATCTAAGAGGCTGGGGCAGGGGCGGGGAACCTATGTGACTGGACTGCCAAGGTCAAACTCACGCCATAGAGCGCTGCGCATTTTCAGTAAGGCTGTTTATTTTGTACTAATCGGAGCTGAAAGATGGGCGGAATCAATCTGGCATTTTCTATGCAGCAGGGAGTCGTATGCTCAGAATCATATAGATTAATCTGATCTCTTTGCTAAAGTTTTAATTATGCGATCCATCTTAAAACCTGTGCTCTGTCTCTCTTTTGGGTTTAATTCAGATATCTGATAGGTGAATGATATTCATATTTAAAACCCAGTTATGGCCACTCTAAATGTTTATAGCTTTGTGGAGGCATAGCAAACCGCTGGGTGACCTGTATACCTTTAGCTCTAATACAAGGCCTGCAAGATCAGGAATAAGGTTCACAGAAAAGTGATATTTATGATACATCTTCAAGTTATTTTGTCCTGAAAGCAGTTTTTGTATCTACTTTGCAGTGATGATGTTATTGTATATAAAATGAGATGAGACTGATGGTGCTTAAGTACATGCCAGCATGTGTGTTAGTATGTGTGCATGCGTGTGCATGTCAGCATGTGTGTTAGTATGTGTGCATGCGTGTGCATGCCAGCATGTGTGTTAGTATGTGTGCATGCGTGTGCATGCCAGCATGTGTGTTAGTGTGTGTGCATGCGTGTGCATGCCAGCATGTGTGTTAGTATGTGTGCATGCGTGTGCATGCCAGCATGTGTGTTAGTATGTGTGCATGCATGTGTGAGTGTGTGTGAGTGAGTACGTGTGTGTGTGCCAGTATTTATAAGGGAGTAGCCTTGTACCCACACTAGTTGGAATAATGAACTTGTCTGCATTTAGAGATGAGGTTAAATAGGAAAGGAGTGTCTCTTTTACATGTATGTGGGAGTCTAACCATCGAATGCCAAGGTTCACCGTGTAATGTTGGCGCACCGGTCGCGCACGCACTCCGGTTCTCTGAAGTGTTCGGTTTGGAAACAAATTAATGATGTAATGAAAATACGAGGCAGGCCTACACCGTGGACAGCTTCTTAAAATGAGCTCTTTCGTCTGCGCGGGTCCAAGTCTTTTATAGTACACCTCCAGTGTATTTTTATATGGGACTTATCTCCCCTTGTTAAGCGCTGTCACTCTCTCCGCCAGGGCAATGTGACCCAGAAGTGCATTTGTGGAAATGGGGGGCTGCAAATGGGCCCTTCCCCACCAGCCGGAATGGACCGGAAGAAGCTCTGTCGCTCCGTAAATCTGTCTGATTGCCCCTGCGTGGGGGCGGCGGTTACGGAGGCGTCACCGGGGTGGTCAGCTCTTTGAAAAGGAGCACTTTGAATTGCAAATCGACCCCATAACTCAAAAGAAATGCAACCCCTTAGCATCGATCCCAGTCATTTTTCTCCATTTGGGCGGATGGGACAGGCGTATGGAGAGGGCGGTTATTGTTTTTGTCCAAAGTTTGATATTTTTCTTTATTGCAGTGAGAGATAGGCAGAAAAAGCAGGACCTAATGCATAGAAGGTCTCCTCAGCGATAAAGCTCCTCACCTGATGGGTGTCCTGAGCCTCCGTAAAGGTGAATAATGTGACCCAAGCACTGCATATTATTTTCTCTGCTCTTTTGTGCGATGTGTGCAGCACGGCCCCAAATTCAGCGATAAGTCACAGCGTGTGAGGAGGAGGATTCTGAGGATGGTGTGAACAATATAACAGCAAAGTTTTACAGCTTGCCCTAGCTGTGTATTGTAAGCTTGATTAGATTAGACCCAGAAAGATCAAATGTACCGATATGAGGTTGGTGGTCCTGGAATATTCTGGAATACATCAACATTGTTCACCCTTTATTATTACAATGAATAAATGTCCTACTAAAAGAGAAGTATGACTTGTGAAATTATTGTTATACAGAGATGGTTGATTTTCATTTGCTGTTGCATGTCCATTTTTTCAGGTAATTTCTAAATCGTGTTTAACGTTAAATATCAATGATAGAACCTAAAATTAATCTAAAATGGCAAATCTGAACATTGAAAAAGCAAATATTTAAAACTAGCATAACGGTATATCTAAGGGAATTCTCACTCTAAAACAGGAAGGCTCTTACCCATGTACATTTACTAACTAACCTGTTCTACTAACTATATATATACATAGTTAAACAGGCCCGTACAGTAAAGTGCTGTACAAACATTGGGTTCAGACGCACAAAGGCAGTGCTGCATTGCAATGGGAGTAGAGGTTACAGCGTTACAGTGCATCACCGCCCTGCTTTGAGTATTAACGTGAGGCATCAGTGGAGAGAGAGAGAGAGGAGTGTGACGGCTGCACACAGCCCCTCCGCTGAAATGAACAGGGGAGGAGGAGGAGTAATTGCACACTATGCTGAACAGTTTTGGAAATGCAAATTTAAATCCCTCCTATTATTTCAATAATCTGCATTTTACTGCTTTGCATGGATCATTCGTTTGCAAAACCAGGTTGTTTCGAGATGGAGGCTCAGAGGTAATTTCATGGTTTAAAGCATTTATACCTATAACTTAATGAGGAAAATGTGTGTTGTTTTCTGTTATGTGCTATTAGGAATCTAACTTTTTATTTCCCATTTTAAGCTGCTTATTCTCTTGATGGCTTTCCCCCCTCTTGTTGTGAGCATAGTATCGCACTGAAACAGGATTGGCAAGTTTCTTTTTTTTTTCCCCCCATTGAAGAGTTCTACCTGCTTTTCTGTGGGAGCAATCAACTTGTTAATCTTACTGTGATGGGTGAAATCCCAGATGAAAGAGGTACAGCATTCTAAAGAGGTACAGCATTCTCCAGGAACATATTATTGCTAAACTGCTGATGTTTGGAGTCACTTCATGGTGTGATTTTGAAACGGAGGCTTGAACCTCCTTGTGTAAGAAACCCTAATCTTGCAGGAGTATATATGGTGCACAGTGATGATGCAGTGCGAAGTTTCTCATCACTCTCGCTTGATTGGCTGTAATTACAGGGGGCGATTTAAAAAAAATTATAATAAAGAGAACCAATGGTGTACTATTTGTGCTAGTTGTGAACAGCTGTAGTCACATTTTAATGAGTAACTCTCATGCTAGTTTTTAATAGTGCCGTTTATTAACAGTTAACCTATATTTCATAAACAGTAAACAAGTAACATCTCTACATAGCATGAAAAGTAATTCTTGTGTTTTTTCACATTTTGTAAAAAAATTAATGACAATAACTTTGTATATGGTAATTGGGATGTACCTGTGCGTCACTGCACACTTGTTGCGAGGAAAGCTTATAGAAATAAATATGTAATGGTAACGGTTCTGTGATGGCTGCCTAAATGTTGTACTTGGAATTATCTCTTCAACTCTTCGTCAACTTAGTTTAAAAAGGAAGTAACTTATTAAAATGCAGGCCAATTTTTGCCCGATACCAAGAGTTACAATTTCTTTTGTCTTTTTCATGGAACAGACTCAAACCTTAAAAAAATACACACCTGCACAACACCAGTGTCATTGTTCAGTGTGCATTTCAAACAATAAATAAATACATTATGCATTGTGTGTATGCCAATACTACACATTCAAATGTATGGATATTACAATTATTCAGAAGTATGTATAGTATAAGTAACTGACTCTAATGTACAGTATATCACGCAAATGAGACCAAGGCCTTCATTTGGAAGGTATTGTCAGAGGGTGATATGACATGTCTACTTTTTTTTGTTATATATTCCAGGTAAATACTTACATTTGAGGTCTTGTTTATTTGTTCTTCACCCGGCAGATGTATATCACGTGAAACAGAAAAAGTAGATCTTTAATGGAAGGTAAGTAGAGCGGGAATGCAAGGCAGTCAAAACCTCACTCACCCCACATTGCCTTGCTACTGCCTCTCTCCTCAGCAGTCAAACAAATGGGTCCTGACTGTCACAACTTTAAATGGTGTGTCGAATCCCCCTCCTCTGGATATCCCCAGTCTAAACATGCATACGAAAGGGCAGGACAAGTCAAACAAACATCTCCGACAAACTCAATTTAAAATGGTTATTCAATTTATTTCCAGAATGAAACACAATGTTGATGAACTTTGGAGCAAAACTTATTATCGCCGGCTATAATATAGACTTTTAATCTGGTTACAGGTACAGTGTAGATGGAAAGATCAACCGTCCACGTCTAAACACATTTATCCAGCGGGTCTCCGTGCCTGATGCCTCCCTCTCGCCGCCATTCGCCGCTCGGTTCCCGCCGATGGTCTCTTTCCTGACAAATTGGATTAGGCTGCATGAATTAAAGCAATAATACAATTTGTTTACAACGCGTCATTTATTTCCTGTCAAGCGCTGTTCCATTGACAGCTTGTGATTTCTTGAACCTCGACCTTGCCATGGTTCAACACGTCGCAGATTTATTACATTGTTCCATTAACTCCTTCATTACCATTATGATATTATTAAAAATGCGTGATAGGGGTGCATGACAGTCAGCCATGTTGCGGTATGTGCCAGGTGCCGGAGGGTGCATAGGGGTAAAACTACATAACACGTGTGCAATATTGCATTGCTTCCCGAATGCCACCTATCCAGTACTGTGTCAAACCTGCTCTCACTGTTGCCTTGGGAATGGCAGTCCACATAAATTAAATAAAAAAATGTTTGTGGGGAAAGGATGTTTAGAAAGCTTTCATATGGACATAATTCATAAAGACAATATGCTCATAAAAAACGTTACAGGAAGAGGGGACCAAGACAAATGCGCAAGCAAGACAATAACCTTAGTACCTAAGTACCTTAATACGACTAAGTACCTTAGTCGCAGGTGTTTTTTAAAGATCCAAACTACAGCATTGTCTTGGCTGGCAAGCTCAAGCTTTGTGTTTCCAACAAGACAGTGACGCATTGAACAAGCTGTACAAGTCAGCCATATTAGACAGCAGCGGAGCAGACCTCAGAGTGGGCCCCGTTTGACTTTTCTCTCTTATTTATTTATCATCGTAGTGCTGAACACCAGCACAGTAAAGTCTGCTAACTTCAGTTGTGCAAACACACCTAAAAGAGATTGTACTTCAAATGAAGGTGTCAAAAAAAGATCACCTTTTAAACCCACGGTCATCCATATTAGTACCTCGTCCGTTCGAAAAGGACTTCAGAAATTAGTTATTAGAATGACGAATGAAGGTAAGTTGGAGCGGTGATGGGAGTGTGCAATCTCACCCCCCCCCCACCCCCTCAA
Source organism: Ilyophis sp. 1 JC-2022 (assembly GCA_022702515.1). Classification (NCBI taxonomy): domain Eukaryota; kingdom Metazoa; phylum Chordata; class Actinopteri; order Anguilliformes; family Synaphobranchidae; genus Ilyophis; species Ilyophis sp. 1 JC-2022. The sequence goes on along the minus strand of CM040399.1, from coordinate 50,500,153 downwards.
ACTCATGATCCTTAATTAGTGATCTTACAAAGAGGATGTTTTTCAAAAAGGGTAATGGAGAAGTAATGAGACCAGAAAGAGGTCATCCCCCGGCCCTCTTCGTTTGGCAGCTTGATTAATTTATTTCTCCTTCTCTCAGATTGCTTTAAGGCCCTTTTGTCACCGGCTGTTTTTTTTTTTTTCTCTCTTCCATTCCTGCTCTCTCATGTAACTCGGTCGGCCAGTGTCTTTTTATTATTAGCACAAAGCCATGCATTGTCGCACACTTAAGTTTGCGTCCAAAAATGTACTATTTTTGCTTTCGTCCTTCAAAGTACGACATTGGGAAGAGCAAAGTTCGGTGTCATTCGGTTTAACTTTTGTTTTGCCAGAGTAAGAATAAGTTCATGCAATTGTTTTCACAGTATATTGCCTACAGTATAACTACATTAATGTTGTTTAATATGTTAGCCTGTAGCGTATTTTTTAATTGAGCTAGACTGAATGTGTTGTATCATTCAACAGCAATGCAGTGTATTGATTAAAACAGTGGTGGTGGAAAATGGGCCGCTCTTTAGTATGTAATTAGTGAGCCATTGGGGAAAGGTCTTCCAGGAGGGCCATTTCGACCCAAGGCAAAGATCTTAACCTGGAGCAATCTCCTGTCTGCTGCTGACCATGGTAAAGAGTGTTGCTCTCTGGTAAAAAAATGACACCCCTGAGGTTTCAGTGTAGTTAAATGCAAATGCACACTGGGACAAGCCCAGTGCTTATTTTGTCCTGAGTTGTCACTACCCACTTAGCTCCAAGTAGGATGGTGTGGTGTGAAGAAAAAAATAATAGTAATATTTAAAATTGTTCATAGTGTAGGCCTATTCCACGTTCCGTTTTTTAGGTTGCTGGTTGGGTGGTACTGTCACTTTCCTCTGCTCTTTGCTAACAGTAGGCCTGCTGTAAAGCACGCTTGGGGAAAAAATATTTGCGTAAAATTATTATTTATTGGAGTTTACAACAGTGTTCTAAGCAGAAAATATAAGCACTGATACACCAACTTGTAACGCCCCACGCTCTCAGCCCTCCCGTTAATAAAAGTACATTTTCTACATTCCCTGAATTTTTTGTTTTAACATTGCAATAGGACCGAGGAAATCTAAATTGTGGCGATGCTTGAATTACACTGTACTTATTGTCAAGGTCAAATCTTTATCCCTGTGGTACAGGGATCGCTCTGTTTCTTCTCTCTGTGTTGACTGTACTTATTCCACTGTGGGGCAGTGGGAAGGTATGTCTCATCGAGATGGTATGCAGGACTGTTCGTTCGTAACCAATGTGGCCTAATGAATGACAATTGCCTTCTTCAATAAGCAAAATAAAAAAAATTATGGAAAAAAAAACCAATGAGTTAAAAATATGGTTTACTCTATATTTAGAACATTATCTTTTTCATCCCTGTGGGGAGGGCTAAACATCTGTTGTAGCTCCACAGAGATCTCCTATTAACTGGCTACAGAGCAAAGGTCCTTGTAAAAACATATTTTTGGCTGCAGATAATCAGCCTTGGAATGGAATGGTATTGTTCCTCTCACCTGCCCACTTTTACCATTTTAAACCATGAGTTTTAACTAAGTTTGTTCCGATAAAATAGATGTAATTATTGCCACATACAAAGAGTTTATTTGTTATAAATTGAAACCCGCAGTAAATTGTTGTTCAAGCTCATTTTTGGACTTTATCTTTGTTTTACAAAAGGAGGCCAGAGATGACAGTTGAGAACATTGCTCCATGTCTGTGGCATCGATGATAGGATGCTTTGCCTTTGTATAATTACACATGGTATTTGTCCCAGACATAAATTTTACTACTCTACCGCACAATTTGCACCTTGCATTCTTGCTGTTTACCTCTGTGAAGTAGCCTAATGCACTGTTGTGAAATATCTTTTTTCAATCTCAGATCAGTCAGTTTGTTTGCTGTCCCCCTCTTGTATTTAGGAGGTGTAACATCCACATGCTTATTGAAGTTCAACCCACTGTTTTAACATATGCTACCATGGGGATAAGAATTTAGGAAATTATTAAGTACTTATTTGTTAATTGTTAAGAAAATAGATAATTTATTTTTGAAAACGTGACTTGTTTTGGCTGCAAGTTGTGCACAGTAGGCTACGCTGCAAAAGACGGTTCAAATAATGTAATATTGGTAACTGCAAAATGTAACGACGTGTAGATATTTCATTTTACAATCAATGGTGGTGTTTGAAGATAATGGTGTTTAATACAAACATTGCAGTACTTTGGCATGCTATAGAATTCACATTGGTTATTGATTGAATCTAAATTATACAAAAACACTGCATGTGACTGCATTTATACTGAGCACTAATCAAATGTCAAATGTATATGATAGATGGATGTAGTTGACCGTTTCTGCTGCTAGCTGCTTCACTCAATGTGAATTATGTATTAATATAAACAGAAAACTGTGAGCTACAGGATATTGTCCCAAATAATATTTTTCATTTAATATGCAGCTTAATCCTATTTTAATTACCATGTGCGGGAGCGTACCTCTGTTCAATTCAGTTTGAATACATAAACACCTTTCTCTGCATAAACATGAAGGATTTTTTTCCAAACAGCCAGGAAAACTTGAGACTTCTGGCAATTATATGAGGCTGGGAGTAGAATTGAGTGTCATTCTGTTCTTTTTGCGAGGTTTTGTTGAGAATGTAAATAACGGCATGTTACACGTTGAAGGCTGGCGAGATCAGACGGTGTGACATTACCTTCAAAGATTGGCGTTAAATTGAGGAACTCATTCATGTAAGAAATGAGCTAATGTTTTTTACCCTAAAAGAAAAAAGATTGATATATAGATTTTTCTTTTTGACTCTATGCATTTTAACACCTGCCTGCTGTTCTCCAGAGTTTTCTACTGAAAAAAGGAAAGTAAAAAAAACAAAACATCATGTGACAGGTTTTACATATTCTTTATTAGAAATGTTTTAATCAGATTTATGCTCCATGCTTTGTTTCTCATTTTTGTCTTTATTATGACTTGTGTACTGTAAACACGTAGTTTCACAAAGTGCTTTGAATGTAATTAAATGTTACGCGTGCTAGTACAAAAATGTCCTTCTCATATCATACAAAAAAATCATGGTGTCGCTTCTGCTGTGTGAAAAGGCCTGATATTTTTGTTTTGAGTTTGAATTAATCGTGTTGATTCTGTTTTCATTAGTCAAATTCATCATGCCTTCCTCGTTATTATGTTCTGGGACTGTGCTTTTGTTCCCTAGATACAAGCCACATACTGAGGGGGACTCGCATTCAAAATGTAATTTATAACAACTAGAAAAAACTTTCCGCTACAAATAAATCTATTTTAAAAAATCCCATAATAAGGTTTGAGAGCATAATTTAAATCCTTTGCATTACAATGAGACTTTTTTGAGAAACAACAAAAAAAAATCCCTTTATTGTATTTGGCTGACGGGTAGGGGAACGTGGATGTTGTAATAATTTCATGTTTTTCATATGTGTCCATGATACAGAGAATAAAAGATTTGCTTATCAGAAAGACAATTGTAAAGATCAAAGGCCTTCACACTCTTTAATTGCCAAAGCCTTTCTTTTCTCATTTGATCCAATTGTTGTAGGCCGAAAAAAGTTTGGTTCTGTGCGGCCATATTTATAATGCAGATGTATTCAGGAATAATAATCAAATATCAAAGGGAATGAAACCATCACCTTGTATTCTGTGTGTTTTCTCTACCCCTTAGTTATTGAGGCTTTGTTAAGGACGGTGCTGTGATTCTTAGCATTGGGCACAGGCAAAAAAGAAACGTAGAAAACCATAACTCATTTAAAAGAAAAGTAATCATGAAGCGAAGCCCTTGGAAGAATGCATAAGCCTGCATTTCAGAAAGTAAACATTTTTGCTGACGTTCGAAACATAAAGTCGTCACTAACTGGAACTGTGGCCTTTTTTTACCACCCTCGTCGTTATCTAACCCAAGGAAATGTCTCTGTGTCCCGACAGAATGCGTACAGAATCGGAAAAGCCACGTGCTGAATTGCAAAATGAGCTCCATGTAAACATGTAATTGTTGGAGCTTATTTGTGGCTCTGAAATATTAGCGAGTAATAGGAAATTGTATTAAAATGCTGCCATTGGGGCACTGGGAACATGGCACATATCTGTAGAAATTTTGCACAGTGTGCAAGCCTGCTGGAGTGGTGCAGCAAATTGGGAATAAAGCTCTCAATACCTGGGAAGATAAAGATGCATTACTTCCATCCACATCACTATTTGATGTAAATCTAATTTCCCCTCGTTGTGCTGTTGTGGTCAGATAAAGGAGAAATGGAAGCAGAGGAGGCAAGAAAGGCACTCTTGCTAAGACATACACAGCAGCAGACAATGCACCCTAATGGTAGAAAAGAATATGTGACATGTTATAGAATAGATAGGAACTATAGGGAGATCTCACACTTATGCGATGTGTTTTATGCCGCCCCCATCATATCTGTATGGTGTTAACTTGCTTAGGTACCTTGCAGATGTGTTCTTGAAACACAGGATCTTGATAAAATTCTAATGAAATACGTTTAAAGGGGAGATCCCTAAAGTCAACTCTCAAATTACAAATCACTGAAACCGTATTCTAAACAATCTTCAGACTCTAGTGAACTCCCAGTGAACCAGGATTGAAACCCCGCTGGGTTTAGAGGAAAAAGAGGCAAAATAGAAAAGGAGAACCAGAGAGGAGAGCATTTATGCGTTTGATCTCCCATCTCTCACTTTATGATTGATGCAGGTGAGGCTGCTTTGAGAATAAATATTTTCTCGCTTGTATTTTTCCTCAGCGTAATATAATTGATCGTTGATTGAATTTCTGCTTAAAACTGTCTTATTGAAATACTGAAAGCACAACAGTGTAAGCATAGTTTTATCGGTTGCTATATCAAACGCTTGGATTGTTGCGCTCTCTGTTCATGTCTGTAAGTTTAAATCAGTTCATTATATAATTTATTTGTCGGTTTCATTTTTCAAAGTTAAAGACAAAACAGATTGCAGATAGAATACAATTTGACCTTTTTTATTTTTATTTTTTATTCCTCCTTGAATTTTATGTCTGTATAATTAGTTTCTTTAAAACATTTTCCATTTTTATATCCATGCCATGTCTCTGGTGTTGATTAAATCTTGTTTGATTTAGGCCCCATAGTCTCCCATCTTATTTGAAAAGCAAACTGTCTGCAATTATGATGAGGGCCCCCATCTTGTACGTTTCTTTTTTAAATATTGAAACATCCAAACAGTGGTTGTTGCGGTGTCAAACCGGTGGGGGCTGGCGGCCAAACAAGCATTAAATCGGGGAGCGCGGAGCATGAACCAGGCTGTTTATTATGCCGCATGCCCTCTCGCATGCGACGCCTTCTCCCGTCGCCGGCTGGTGTTACCGGCAGAGCAGCGCTGCACACTCGCACAGCGAGCGCGAGACAGAAATCACAGCCCTGTTAAATCAGTTTTCAAAACTGAACTTTGTGGAACTGCGTCTGTACTGTTGTCATAATCAAATTGTGGGGCAAGAGAGAGGGGGAAAGGGCAAGCTCAATACCCTTTATCTGTTAAGTTATGATTTAAGACAGTTTAAAACTATTTACTGGTGATGTAAACGGCCAGCCTGACTGAAGATTTAGGTTCTGGATTGTTTGGTTGTGTATACCGTTTATTTAATAAATAAATAAAAATACAAAAATTGTGCAGCATTGCATCTGGTCTGAAATGGCTACCATATATATTTTTTGTAAAGTAGAGAAATGTTACCATTCTTCAAAATGTCACTGAGTAACAGACATTAATGCTAATATTTAAAACCCTATATTTATATTGAACACATGCAGTAGGCAGGATGCTTTCCTAACTCATGAAACTGAAAAGATTTTTTTTCTGTTAATCAGATCTTTCTCGACCACCTGTGTTTTCCCCCTGTTAGTGCTTAAGGCGTACTACAGTATTTAAATTTTAGCAGTAATTATCTTGTGTAGACTAAGCATTACTGCAAGATATGTAATTTATGCCTATTGAATTGGGAATTTTAAGCAAATGTAGACAAATATCTTAGTAAAGATAACGTATTTCCTTGAATCCATTTGTTCACATTCAATTATAAAGAACTGTTTTTTAAATTTTTACATTTGTTTCGCTCTCCTGAAAAGTCATATTTTTTTCCTGGGAAAATGAACTGTGAGCTGCTCAGGCCACTGTTCTCTTACCCTGCCGCGGCGCTCGCGCTCTCTCCGGAGCGCGCCGAACGCACGCGCCTTACGCTCCACATTGTTCAGCCGGGAAATCGTCCCGTGCCCTTCCAGCATCTCCTCCATATCTCCCAATACCCATGACTTGATTTGTAACTTGATTTCAGGAAAGGGGGGTGAGAGGGGGGGGAAAAAAAGCGAAAAAACCTGTAGATTATCTAGCTTTCATTAGGAAGGGACCGTGTCAGAGAAAGCAGAAATCAATTTATTATAGACTTAACTTCAGAAAATTGCATATTCTCCCTTCATGTGCTGAACAGGCACTTTCCCCTTTCCTCGGGAGAGACCGGACTCTTTATTAATTGCGGTGTGTGTGTATGTATGAAAGTTTAAGGGTCTCTGCCCGGGCCTCGGCGCTCCATCATTACTCTTTTTGGAGAGAGAGAGAGAAAGAGAGAGAGAGATAACGTGATGGAGCGCGCGCGGGGCGGAGCGTGCTAGGGGCAGGGGAGAAAAGGCTGTAATTAGGGAGTTACACGGGGCTGAATAGAAGACTCAGCCAGGTGGAGAGGAGATTGGTTGGTATTTATGAACGAATGTCATAATTGTGACAGGATGATGAATGAGCCTCCGCGCGCGCTGCCATTTTTTCCCCTTTTTTCTTTTTCTTCTTTAAAAAATATATGATAAAATACAGCCTTAAAAGTTGATGACCAATTTTTGTGTGGTCTGGTCAAGGCAAGGTCACAGGTTTTTTTTTCTTTTTTCTTCTTCTTCTTCCTTTTAAAAAAAATAATTCCCAGTCCTCCGAGGCAAATACTAATCTATGGGCCTCGATGAGTTGGTCAAAGTCATTTGATCTTGTATCCTTGATAAGGTGCCCTTTTCTGCCGGAGTCCTAACAAGCTTGTGACATCAAGGTGTATTTTAACATCATCTCTTCACAGTCTCCTTTCGCTACTTAACCAGTGAATTTAAAGGTCACTGTCGCTGTGAGGGCAGTGGAACGCAGCCTCCCCTCTTGGTACCCCAAGTTTCTCCAGCAACAGGATTTTTATTCTGTTTCCTCCCCTTCATCCACCCTAAAAAAATTCAAAAAGATACGGTGTTTGTATCGCCGAAGCCTCGTAGGTTCTTGTCGGTTTCTTGGTGTGACGCAGGGGCTGGGTAGGACGAGACCGTGCGGGTTGAGTGATCTCTGCTGCATTGCTCTGCGGGCACGGGCCCCCGTGCAGCCATCAGGCGGGAGTGATTTTTGATCACTTAAGTGAGGCCCCTCCTCAAGCCCGGTGGTAGAGGTGAGAGGCCAGTGCATTAAAGCACTGCATTATTTTGCTGTTCCACGCAGCTGGTTCCATTAAAGGCTATTCTATAACTATTAAATGGGTCAGTAGAGTGTCTTGCCATCTTATTGAGCAGGAAGGTACTCGCTTCATCTCATATCTCTTAATTTGATTGAATTGGAAGGCCAGATTTATAATTGCATTACTGCTGCTCCTCAATGCATGCGACAGGGGAGAGTGAAACGCATTGGCTGTATCAGTCCACACAAGGACCACCCCCCCCCCCCCTCCTCCTCCTCCTCTTCCTCTCTGTACTGTGATCCTCCAGTGCACAGGCTGAAATTCACTCTTCTTTTTATGAAGTGGGCTACATATTTGTAAAAATAAGTTCCGGATTTGAGGTCTTTAACATTGAGGTAAGCAGGCCTTTTCAGTTGCATGCAAAATGCTGGTCATGACAAACACACAATGTTGGGGCTAGATTAGATTCCGTTTTAAGAGCAGAATATTAAAATTCACGCTTTTCACCTATGCATAAAAATGTTACATATACAGGATAGTTTGTCCATCGTTACATTTTAGAGGACAACCTTATGAACGGGATATTTTGGTTAAAACAAAGCATTACAAAGCATGGCCATTTTGCACAAACACTAGCGAGAAGATGATTTCATCATTCTCAAATATGTATCAACAAGTGAGAATCTTGACTCGAGAGCATTGCAAATAAGTACATAAGAATCACCGTTGGATTTTGGCGTTTCAGAAAGCTCGCTGTAAATGTTTAAAAGGAAACGAAAGCTTCTGACTTAGTGTGAGCTTTTCTGCGGCGTTGTGCGGAGGCGTTTGGACTCGGGCTGAACAAACTGTGCTGTTTGAGGAAAAGATGTGGATGCTGCACCCCTAGTTCCATGGGACTGAAGGGCGAAGAAAGTGCATTACCTGAGAAGCAACGCACACCGTTCCTCCCGCGCCAGGGGAACGGGAGGGCTGGGAGATTTATCACCTATTGACACGTGAGCTCCCGTGAATGGAGCCACAAAGATGTGAATTGGTACTGTACATTGTTGACTCATGAGATGTGCAATAGTCCATAAATCATTTAAAAAATAGAATGTTGCTTCATCTTTCTATTACACTCTTAGGTTTTTTCCTTTGTGGAATTGATGAGGTGCATTAGCCACGGCCAAATAAAGAAACAAACGAACAAAGGCACCTGTGAAAGAGGAAGTTTATAAAATATCATTACGGTCATCTTTTACCGTGCCCGCAGGGAAGAGCTTGCGCATCGTCCAAAAGACGAAGAAAAAAACACAGGGAAGGAGGGGGGGGGGAAAAGCTAATCCTCAGCCTTTCGGAGGCAGAGCTATCCCAGAAGAGCGCTACCGTTCTCATTCTGGCCCCGGCTCTCCCGGCGCACTGAATGTCAGAAAGGTCATTCACATGTTATGGACAGCTGTTCTCTTGAGGAGATGAGCTGAGACCAACATTTATTTCACAGCCGCTTTCCGCACTCACAGGACGGTTAGCAAGCTGGTGACCTTGTGGAAAGATTCTTTGCCGTGTGGTAGTTCATTTTACAAGCCACCCCCCCCCACCCCACTTCATCCCCTTTAACTCTTTTTAATTTTAAGTTGAAATTTTTTTCCATGGCGCCTACAATAAAGCGTGCAACACGTACATATAGCCTTTATGTGCTATTTCTCCTGCTGTTTCACGCTACTTTAGCGATGCTGTAGCTTGACTGCTCGTTTCAATATTCTTCATTTTCATATTATGTTTCTCGTTTTCATTTTCAAGTGCTCTGAATGACCTTTTTATTCGTCAGATGAAAAAGCGTTTATGTAGACAAACGTTACTTCTCAATTAAAGCGAATGACACAACCGCCATCTTCAGCCATTTGAAGTTACTGAAAAACTGAATAATTTTGAAATGAGTACAAGTAAAATTCACTGGGCTGTTTCTTGCTTTTTAAATCAAATTTCTTTGTCATGGGGAAAGAGGAAAGAATGAATCAAAGGCTAAGCTTAAAATATTATTTTGCTACAAGCAGTTAGCATTGTCACCTGTGCCACTGGTGTTGCACACTCAGCAATTATTCTGAAGTTAAACAGAGGCTCCAGTGGTTTTAACTTTTCCAACGCCCTTGAAGAGCGGTGGAGTTGTCAGCCCTCTCATAAAATTCTTGAACGATTGCGTCTCTGCGTTCCTCTCTCTTTTTTTCTCTGAAACCTGGCCATCTGTCTAATTGTTCACCTCCATTGCTTTAGTGCTTTTTACATGCTTTTTCCCCCTCTTTCCAGGCAATAAACTTTATTTTCTTCGCAAGACTTCAATCTGCAGGGGGATAGCAGGCAGCCAGGTTGCACCTCTTCCTTTTGGACATGCTCCAGTTTTTTCTCTCTCGTTTTCATGGAGATGTTGTCTGTTCGCACATCATTTCTGTCCTGGGGCTCGAAAGCACACCCAAGTCTTTATCCAGAAAATTCCATTAATGCCTTCACAGAGCCAAGCCGACACTGAGCATGGAATCAGGAGAAATGGTTACAGGATTTAACTGCAACATAGCATCCCCCTAAATACATACTAGATCACAGATATGTGTGCGTCTACTATGTATTCACGCGCACACACACACACACACACACACACACACATCCATTGTGCATATCCATTGTGTGTACAATCTATATATAACTGTAATACTAGAGTGGATTCTAATGACTCCTCGAAGACATTTCATTCAACGCATTTTATTCACTGGCATTGCACAGGGGACTGCATGATGCTCTTCACAGTTTGATTCACTATACAAAGTATAATGGTTCCCATTTATTTATTCATTTATTTAATTGTTGATGTGATAAAACCTTACAGGCTTATACATGGGAATTCTTTTTTTTTCTTTTTTTTTTGCCTTTGAAACCTTATTTTCTTGCTAATTTTACAACACACTGTTGTTGGCTTGTCTGTCTGCTTCCAGTGTTTTCACAATGATCACGCAGCTGGGGAGAGATGTTAGGTGGATATGGAGTTTAATTATTTGCCTTGATAAAGCTGGCGCCATGGTTATTGTTGCTGTGGTTTTGTCCCCAGGTCAGCTGACCAGAGGGAGAGCAGGTTGGCTGAATGCAGTGCGCCATGGCTTCCCTGCCATAGTCCCTCCCCTGTCACATGCAATTGTACCTTCTCCTGATGTGTATGATAAATCTAACAGCCCTCCATCGGGACCAAACAAACAGGGGACTAAAAGAGATTGCGGTTGTAGTTGTAATAAAAATAAACCAGTTTGTCAAGCCTCCATCTTACATTTATCAGCCTATTTGGGTCCACTGTTTCGACTGCCACATATCCCAGGAAACCCAATTTGTCACTTTGTAAATACAGCCATCACTGGAGCTGCAGCAGCCACTGCCCCCACCCCCTCTCCTCCACCCCCCTCTCCCTCCCCCTTCCCCTTTTGAAGGATGGATGTTAAAGGTCTGCTCTTTCAAGAAACAAAATATTATGGAGCTTGTGATAATATATGTTTGGTCGAAAGAGAGCTGGAGTAGAATTAGATTTGAAGCGCGAGGGTTAGAGGAACAAACAGTTTTGAGGCGACCCACGCTTGCCGCCTTTTGATTTTCCTGTGCACTCAAACAACTCTGAAAGATGGACGTTGTTGGTTTTTTCCGCCTCGAAATATGTAAATGAAGCCATTGCCACTTTGCGTTATTCTGTCCTTTAATCTGTGTTGATCACCATGCAATGAGAACATTAGCTTACATTTATTTTCTGAAATATTTTTTTTTTAATATTCAGCAGTGGTGTGGTGGAGGCCTCTTTTTCTGTTTTCTCTCCACGGGCTGAGCCGATGCCCGCAAACAAGGGCGGGGCCGGCGTGCGCAAACGGCGGCGTAAGGACGTGAGCGCTCGCGTCTGAACCGTCACACTTCAATCGATCAGCGCCGTTTAACCTTCATTTTGTTTTCTTACTTGTTTATAGACATCTGCCCTGGCTCATGGCGTCACGTACGGGCAGTTCCGTGGAAAAAAAAAAGAGACAAAGAAAAGATACCCCGAAATAGATATCAGATTTGCAAATGGGTGACAGGAGAGTAGGAGGCAGAAAGCGAATCACGCTTCCTGGGTAATGGGAGTTGACAGGGCTCCTCGGGGAGACAAGGACAGTGGCAGCTGAAATCTTCTGCAAAAACCAGGAGGTATTCCCAGACCCGGGAACAATCCCCTCCTTCATGAGAAATGAGCTCAATGGCCCATTTGTCTGAGATACAGTCCCTGGTTCACGGCCCGCAAATACCATACGCGTGAATATTCCGCGCGCACATATATATCTTATGGAGATGGCCTCTTGCATTTTACAAATGATTTAGCTTTTATGGGAAAAGCTTACACTGACAAGGTCCCTATCACACGTGTTCACTGGATGAATGGTGTTGGGGACTGTGGTTGTATCTGGCACTTTTCTCTGCATGGTAATATATCTATGACAGGCTCAGCAAGTCATGCTCCATTCCTGTTGATTGCTTGTACCAGTCTTGTGTGAAGTGGCCCCAGACTACGTGCTGTTAATCATCTCTCCTAATGGCTACCAGTGGATTATTAATGCCACTGGGAGAGGAAATGTGGTGCAGAAGATAAGTACTTGTCATCCTCCAGGTTAGTCATTTAGGGATCCGGGGTCTGGAAGGAGAAGGGGAAACGGGACAAAGAGGGGGGTAGCGCATTCCTTTTCCGCGACACGTCGCTGACGCTCCATTGTCTTACCAAGCAATTTAACTTTGGCATGTAAAAATACAGCACTCTTCAATCTCTCCATCCTCCTGTAGGTGGATAGAAATGAAAAGGTGTGCACTGAAAGCACTTTGTTTTTTATAAGTCACGCTGATCATTTGTCTTACAGTGCACAATCTTATTCCGCCGCACTCATCACAGGATTTTTATTGAATCGTTTTCATTTGATATGGAAATTTCCTCGGTCTCTCACCGTCTTGGTCCTGTTCTTTTTGTACTTTTGATGCTTTATGATTTGACAAGCGGTTCGTTTTCGGTCGGTGCATATTGCACATTGGTTATTCAGAATTCCAGTTGATTAACGGAAACGGTAATCAGTTTATTAAGGCAATGACAGCTGGAAACTGTCCATGCGCCGCACCAAACAGAGTTGGAAAAGTACCGCTTTAGCTGAAGCACAGTTTGTGACTCTTCTCCAGTGGGGCAGTCTCTCTTTTGACATTTGCACCGTCTTTTTTTTTTTAGGAACAACTGAATCTTTCATTGCTTCTCATTAGGTTTTTATTTTTCTACATCACAAGGACCCGACCACGCAGCCCGTCAAACGGACCCTGGTGTGTACATTCGTAGGGCCCAGCCGGATGGCACGGGACGAGCAGGAGCCGTACGAGCCGAGTCGAGCGGCCATTTTCCTCTCTCCGACATCAATTAACGGCATTTACATACCCAGCCGCTCTCAGATAACATGCTCGCAAAGTTTGAAAGGGCCCCTAGGCCAGTGCACGACTTGATGTTATCAGATAATCATTTTTCCAAGTTGGAGAAGCCCCGGAGGCTAAAGTTAATTTTCTGAAATGAGACTTATTAGGTAGAGCCCTTTTGCCCAGCTGACAGGTATATCTCAGTGAATGATTGTGTGATGTCAGAGGAGGCAAAGAAGGTTCTGTTATTGGGGATACTAATATAAGCGAAAGCGGATCTAAATGTGAGCGCAGCAGCTTAAGTAGTGGGTATTAGAAGCTGAGAGGCATCTTGTCAGGCGAGGTGGAGGTAATGGTGCCCCTGTAGAGGTTTCCCAGGTCCACGGCCCAGTTGCCCCCTCCCCCCCCCCCTCCCTTTTTAATATTAAGACAACCCTTCTAACTATTTATCAACAAGACCCTGAAGGCTAAGCACTTGCTAAGCTGCAGTAACTATTACAGGCTTGTTATTGAACATCTATTTATGTATACCGAATATACCAACATTTGCTTTGCTTCATAGCTTCCTAATAAACCTGCTAACCCTTTGTGGTGATTTTTTCAAGGGTATTGCATTTTTACAGAAACTTTATTCTTTGAGCTGTGTCTGCATTGGTTCTGGGAGCAAAGGCTGTATGTAGACGTAGAGTACCGTGGCCATGTTTACATACCTGGCCGTGTTGTTTTCTCTACTCCGGGCATGTCTTGCTTCCTGGGCAGAGGTTGATTTAGAGACCGAAGGGCACCGTTTGCCCGGGGCGATACCCCTCCGTGGTCACAGTGTGTTCTGTGAGACACGAGGGTGCATCGGTGTGCCATCTTCACGACAGTCTCAACACCGTTCTCACACGGCATGCTTGTCTTCTCCCGGTTCTGTTTTCTAGCTTTTACCAGAGTTCAGATCGATCTGTCACAGCTGTTACCTCAGCTGTCTGGAATGAGAGCAACCGGGTTATTCTTTTTTTGACTTTGAAAATGAGATTCTCCATTACGCCTACTGGGCCCAAAAATGTATTTGAAACAGAAGTGTTATGGATGTGTTGATGAAGTCAATAACTGACATGGGCAGTTGTTTTCTGAAACATGCACTTGAGCTACAGCTATGAATTGTACAGCATCTTGAAAGGATACATAACAATGTACTACGTGAATGCTGTTAGACCTAAAAGCAAGCACTGAAGGGCTCTAGATCATAGATTTTGTTTTTGTCATCGAGTTTTTGACGGCCATTTTGTATATCATTATGGACATTATGCCAGAGGAGGCTTTTTATGTTTCTTACTGTTCACTGACTGTCATTATTCCCCAAGAAAGTCATCTTTACCAATTTTGCATGTAAACCACCACACTATAAAATTCCCACTTATATGTGCTCATTTGTACCCCTCTATAGTCACCTTCAGAGAACTACTCTTAATATAGTGTATATAGTGAAGCTGAAATATACTGTGTTTTGCAGTGCTCCTGGTCACAGTGGAGCATATACATCCTCAGCACATTCCACTCACAGATTTTAGTGATATTATGGGCCTTAGATGTGGGAGCTGTGTGTGTGTGTGTGTGTGCGCGCCTGTGTGTTGTGTGCGTGCTTGCGTGCATGTATGTATGTATGTATGTGTGTGTGTGTGTGTGTATGTGTATGTATGTGTGTGTGTGTGTGTGTGTGTGTGTGTGCTCAGAGCTGAGCACTGTTGTCAGGACCGGAAGAGAGGGGTGATTTGGTGCGGGCAGTAGCTCCATTCCCTGGACGTCTCATTCATTCTCAGTGAGTGATCTCTCTGCAGCCCGACCTGCAGTGGCTAATGCCTGTGCTTCTGATTTGCTTTTCCTGCAGCACAAAGCCAGGGTGGAAGCCATGAGCCTGGACCTGGCCTCGCTCAGCAGCGTCAAGGAGTTTGCTGAGGCCTTCAAGGCCAAGAACCTGTGAGTGACCTCGCTTCCGTTCTCTCTTTGCCCTACTCCCTGCTTCACTCTTATCATTCAAAAAGTGTATGGTCTTCGCTCTGTGTTCAGCTCACTGTACAGGCCAGGAGATATGAAACAGAAGGTAAATGTTGGCACATATGTGGGGTATCATTTTTAACGTTACCTCTTATTTGTACATTTTAGAATTTCTAGGCGCAGATTATGACCAGATGTTACTTCCATCGAAAAATACTGTGTTGGTGTTTTCATAGAGAGGCATGTTAATTACAGCGGGAGCCCAGGAGGTTCTGTGTTGAGGTGTTCTGCGCATCCAGCAGGATTATTAGACACGGATAATATTTGGTCTCCCCCTGCTGTGGTTGTTAATCACGGAATTACCTTTTTTCTCCTTCTACTAAAATTACAATAACAAGTCAACACGCGCTGAGATATACCATAAACTCTGTCCTGGCTTTTAAATTACATTTGCGTGGTCGGCATGGTCCGGAGCAGGGGCCTGACCTTCTCCACTCTGGCATTAGAGAGCTATTAAATCAGAGCGAGGGCACAGGGCCAACCCCTCAAATAATAACAGTTGTGTTCCCATATCCCCCCCCCCCCCCTCTGAAGTCAATAAGCAACTGACCCAGTCTACAAAATAATTATATCAAACTGATTTCTAGAGAGTAATAAGTCCTTCACAGTCCCCTAGTTAAACCAATTATAGCCATGCCTTGATGAAGTTATGTTTTTCTAGAGAGGGGAAAGATGACGTTCGCACTGAGTTCCTAGAAGGCTGTTTTTAGAAAACAGATCTCAGAAATAGAATTTAGCTTCTTGTGCACATTTATCACAACATAATGAACATAATGGTTGTGCTACATGAAATGGCGATATTTATTGTGTGAACACATTTTAACATGTTTATTGACAAGGCCACATTAGAATAAAGCCGTTTTCTGAACGCTCTTGTTTGATCTGTGACGCTGCTGTCCAGCTTGTTACAGCTTATTTGACACTTCATGATTGAAGGTCTTCTATGGTAACGCGAGCTTGACTTGTTACCCTGCTTGTATATTCTGCTCGTCTTTGACTTAGCGACTTTGAGATTTGTCAGTTAAGATTAAATAAAGACTGCAAAGGAGGGTGGGCACAGTGTGGGATTTGACAGAATTAAAGCAAGAAAATATGATATGGTCTATAATGTATGGCTTGTTCTCGTCGGGCAGTGTTTACTCAGCTGTCTGTAAGGTGTGCCTGCAGGATGGCTGCTCTACTCAGTTCCTGAAGTGTACTTTCGCCAGGGACTTTGAAGTGACTGTTTTGACAGAAATGTGTGGGAAATTTTAATGGTGAATGAAAGAGAAAATTCTGCACCAACATTTTTACTTTGTAAGCAAAGTCCTTGAATCCCCCCATACTTCCTGACTTCTTTCTAAGAACACGTACAGCCTTAAAATACCAACAACAAAAAAGAAGTAAAAAGGGAAAGAAAGAAGAAATGGACCAATATAATGTCAAATAAAAAAAAAGATTGAGAAATATTCTGGCATATTTGAGGTCCTGTACAGTGTAAACTATTTAGAATTTCTGGATAAAATTCATAGGTTTATGCTCGGCATCAAGAATTGTTTGCACAACAATTCCCTATGTGGGGGGAAAAAAAGAACAAATCTTTTTACAGCCCTTTACTCCCGTAATTATATAATGTGATCTGGGAAACAGGAGCAAGCCTCATTTGTGAATCAGTTGTGCGAAAGTAGTGAAAATCAGTCCACTTTGTGAGGAATTAGTCCCAACTCAAATAAACTTGTTTGAAATGGGTGTTTTCTGGCAGTTCAGTGCGCTTTCGATGGAACCGAACGTAGCCAGTCTCAGTGGCTGCAGCGTGTTTCCAGATATGCAGTTACACTATAATTTACAGGATTAAGCTGGGGCCTGATCTTGGCAGCAGTGCGAGGGGAGGTATGTCGTTACGCACGTATCGCGCGCCCCAAAAATGAGGCAACGTTAACTTCAAATTAAGTGGAAGGGGCTGGCGGCCGCAGACCCGGGCTGGTCGGGGCTTGCCCGGTCCGTCGCTGAAGTTATTAAAGGCTTATCAGGGGGCACCCTCCCAAGTCCTGAGATTGCGTGACATGACCGTATACCATCTGAATGTGCTAATGATAGATATGGGCAGCGCTGACGTCACTCGGCCAGAGCTCTCGACAGGAATTCCGTCTCGGTCAGCTTTCCAGTGGTTTTGCGGATTTGTCGGTGTCCTGCGGTTTGGAGTTGTTCTCCTGGCAGAGGTCCCCTTGTCCTCAGTCAGGGTCCTTGACTGGCCTTCTGGGAGCCCCAGGGCTCCGATAGCCGCCGGCGGCCCCCGGGGCCGGGTGACGCGTGCCAAGACCTCCTTCTTGGTCAGCAGCCAGCCCCGGAGCTTCATGGTGAGGAATTGGTAATGAATCTTCGTCTTCTATTCTTCCCTGATTAAAACCTTTCACCGCTCGACTGGTGAAAGTGACCCCTCTGCCAAACGCAGTTGAGGCCTGGAAACTTGACGCGCATTACTTTTGTTGGTGGAAATCTGCTGGAGAAAGCGGCATATTGAAGGAAGTATGCAGCGGATGAGGGGAGGGGGGAGCGGGGAGCGGGGGAAGAGGCGCATGTAAGACCTTCTCCCTGCCATGGCTCAGTGGCTCGCAGAGAGACGGGGTCAGACGTTTGCAAATCCACCGCGTTTATATACCACTGCCTCTGGAATGGATCTTCTCATAAGGTTCATAATAGAGTCTGATAGCATTTAATAGGAAAAAAAGATTAACCCATTAGCTAGAAACCATCGGGGACCCAAATCATTTATTTGGCCCAGTGACCCAAACTGAAAGCAGAGATTTGTGGAAAAAGTGAGACTTTCTCAGGCCTAGCTGCTGCACCTTAATGTGAGCATCACCTCGGGACAGACCTGACCCCCACAGAGCCCTCCCTGCACTGTGACGCCACTAACCTACATCCAATTTAATGGCCATTCAACTTAAGATGCTATTTTTAAAGATTGATTTTAAAAGGGTTTTTAATCTTCCTCGATATGATCTCTCAACCCCTCAGTTGACAGCCTTCGCTGTGCGATATTTTGAAATGTAAGCAGTATTGATCGCTGGGAGCAAGTCTGTTAAGCACGTACATTAAAAGAAACAATGATTTAAATACAAGCTTTCAGGTAAAGTTACAAAGCTTCCAGCTGAATTCCCTACATGAATGTAAATCCAGAAGTAAGTTTGGCACATTTCTGCTTTTAGTGGTAGGTGCTAGGGTGAGGTATTCAGCAGTCTCTGAGTGGGACGCAAGATCTCTTGTCCTTACGGGATGTGGACTCATGCATACCTCAGGATAATTAATTGGCCCATCTTTCCATTCTGACAGCTCACTGGGTAGGATCTCTAAGGCATGAAGCCATCAGGTGTACAAGCATGTCCCTTAGCCAGGATACCTGCTTATTCCAGGGCCCCAGCGTTCTCAGTGCCGAGCAACAAGACGCCGGCACGTTCTCTGAGTTTTTGCAGGTTGAGGTGCAGGCATGGCTATGGCTATGAACCTGGACCATTGGGCCCTGTCCAGATAATTATGAGGTCAGCGGTCTCTGGGCACGGATTTATGAATTTATATTAATTTGACTCTGTAATGTCAGACAATATAGGCTGTGTCTTCATGGAATGATCCTTAAAGTATACACAAATGTATGATGTCCATCATTTAATTTACATGCACTTAAATCAGACTTGCATATAGAGCATTTGACATAGACATTGATTTTTAAGTATGTGTTTGTGTTTGTTTGCTTGTGTGTATAGGGGGAGCCAGAGCCTGGAGAGTTATGCAATTTTTTCCTGCAGTAAAAAGTTCAATCATAATTAGAAACAGTTCATGGACCTCAACTCTGAATTCAGCATTCAAGCACGCAAGCACGCACACACGCACGCACACACACACACACACACACACACACACACACACACACACACACACACACACACACACAGGCACGCGCGCTCACCCTGCAGTAAGCTCAAACAACCACGCCACATCCAGATGGCTTTTGACGCTCAGAACAGAGGCTGTGTGGGTGGGAGCAAGCTCTCCTTCCCCACACACACACACACACACACACGTGTGCCACGCGTGTCTCCAACTTTCCTGTGCAGCCCAAAGATGCCCCTCCGCATGTGCTCCTCTCTTTTGCAAGGTTGTATTTCTTCATTAGCTATTCCCGGGGCTCAGGGAGTCCCAGAGGACGTCAGAGTACATTAATTTTCATCAGAACACGGAAGCTTTCAGGTGTGAATGGCAGGCAGCAGCTGTCGAGGGGGCTTTCTCAACTCTATTACAGCTCGTATATCTTCAGGCACAAACGCAGAAAATCATTGTCATTGGCAGGTGAAATGTAATCAGTTTTTTTCCCCCCCTCAACTCCCTCTCCTCTCTTTTGAATGGTTTGACCACCACTTTACGAATGATTTCTTTTGTTCTGTAAAAAACCCCCTTTGAGTGGCTTCTAGTTTTCAGTTACGTTTGCTGGCAATTGATATTTTGATAAATCATTCCACTTTAACGTATCTGTTATAGTATGGTAGGTAGAAACCACATCACGTAGAGGGAATCATTATTTTTTACTGGACTTTCATATACATTTAAGTCAGAAATAATGAATGAAAGTCAAGCTGCCGTTCTAAGCCTGTGCTATTCTGCAGTGCAAAGTCTTATCTTGAGTTTTCGGTTATAATTTTAAAGTAAACTGCATCAAGTAGCACATCTAATTATACACATAATAGCACTGGGCCATTTGCAATGAAAATAATTCCAAAGTAAAATTATTATTGTGGTAGTTTTATCCTATAAACTGTCTTCGGGGGAACAAAATCCAATTCTTATGTACTGAATGAGGAGGAAGAAGAAGATGATGAAGAAAACAAAAAGATGAATGTATATAAATTTGAGAGGAGTGTTTTGTTGTAGTACTCTGCCCATAGACTGGGCTATAGCTCCTTGGGCAATTTGCAGACAGTGTTAATGACCAAAAGTCCGGGATAGATCAGAGAAAAGCAATCATTTTCTTTGTGGGGAGATTATTATTGGGTCAGAGGTCGTCCCCCTTGGGGTTTTTAAAGTAAATATATGGTGTAATTCCTCCCTGTATGGTAGTTAACACTCCCAGCTGACGTGTGTACAAATTGCAGATTCTCACATGATGGTTCTCTCTCAGAGAAACCCCAATGCGTTAATGTGTTAGAGGGGAGATTAAAATAATGTGGGCCACACTATTAAAAACATTTGTTTGCTTTTGCTTATGAACAGAGAGCTCGGTGGGACCGGCAATTAGGCCGAGCCCTAGCTGCTAAGGCACGTCGTTAAATTACATGTTCTGTTCTCGGGGACTTAAGTTTAGTTTATGGGACAAAAACCAAACCAGAATCTTGGCTTGGATTGTTTTTCTTATTCTTCATGGCAATGGAAAGGGCAAGGCTTCCCCCCAGCGCCTTTTATTGTAAGTTTGTCTAAAGATGAGCCAGATTTAAAGAGTACTTAAGGAGCAACAGGACTTTTTAAAACAGAGTTTGAATTTTCTTCTTTGATGAGGTTAATGTGTTTTCCATTTTGTTTCTGACACTCTGCATTGCTATTTTCTTTCTCCTCTTTTTGCTTTTTGTTTTGAGTTTATTGCATCACCCCCCCCCCACCCCCCTCCACACACACACACACACACACACACACACACACTTAAATTAGTTAAATTCCAAGCAGTTAATTGTAATGTGGTCCAGCGGGTATTTGCATGAATCATTTTGTCACTGTATTCACACTGTATTAACCTCATTAAGAAGCTACAGACGAGCAGTCCCCCCAGTCACCCATGGGTTTTGTTTTAATTTGCTCACAGATGTATTTTGTTCTGATTAAATCTCTCAATTTAGGCGCTTTGTTCTGCAAGTCCTTAACAGATAAACTTGGGGAGTAGCGTTTCCCTTTTCAGTCGAATCTTATCTCATTATGTTATGTTACGAAAACATGTTGCTTTCTGCCGTATTACCTTCAATCAGAGGATGATCAGAGGCCTTAGGTAGTATCAAGCCTCGCTATCTGTCAACACTGCTATCAGAGGTACAGTACCACTCAGACAGGTAACTGTCAATATCCCACTGGCACACTCTCTCCCAAGTACCCACACCTAAAGCTAACTGTTGATGGAAGCTGAAGCCTTTCCTTTCCTTTCAAAAGCTCTTCTGTACTGTACATTGTAGACTGTACACTACTCTAGGCAGTAAGACCTGGTATGTCATAGGGCTCGTAGCTTTCGTTTAAAAAAAAGGCAAATTCCACTTTTGTTATCCTTTTTAAAATTTTTAGTTTTCCCCATTTTCAACCCTGTTCATTCACAAACTACCTTAAAATATATAATGCAAACTTGTGGCGATTCCGTCCACGATTCCGCGAAAATCGAATCCTCGGAGCCCTAAATGTGTCGAAGCAGTAGACCTGTCAGCAGTTGACTGTATTATATATAGAAAAATGGAATTGTGGGTCAAATTGAACAGGTGAGGAGAGGGGTTACAAGGCAGTAGGTTGCAATAGGTAGGTAGTAGGAATTAGTAGATACACTTTACTTTTTGTACAAATTAAAGTAAAATAAATATATAAATTAAACTGGTTTTGCCTATACCTACCGTCTCCCCCTGCATTCCTCTGGACCCTGTTCCTTCAGAAGAGTGAGGGTGTGGTTAGGTTTTTACCAGTTCCAATAGTCCTTAGAGCCTCTTTTGACTTTCTGACTTCCAACATGGGTGTTTTGATTCTGCCATGCTCTCAGGAGAGGAATAATTAGATTCCCATTTTGAGCTAAAATTGTTATTTTCTGACTGAAATAAGCAAATTAGATGGGCTTGATGCGTTTGCCCAAAGAGAGAGGTGAGGGGTTCACACGGGCGCCAGGGCTGCCCACAGGCCTGCAGAAGATGCCCACAACACAGTCAATAAATTAAGGTTGAGTGGCGGACACCGCTCTTCCCCTGCCTAGAGCGCAAGCGAGAAGGCCGATTTCCCGTCAGCTGAATTCAGAGCAGGTGAAAGCAAACACCCGCCGCCTCTGTCATTCTAACATGAGGAACGCCATCAAACTTTCTGCACAAACGGAAATAAACAACGCTCTAAAATTAGTGATCGCTGACCTCTGTCTCTCCCTCTTGAGGCTGGATAGAAGACGACCGAAAAAGTGGTGTGTGTGCATGTGCGCGTGTGTGAGACATGTGCCTCTTGAAACAGTAGAACTTGTGGTTTGGAGGCAGCGTTATTTCAGAATGTTTGGTTCCAAAGAGGCTGTGTCCTGACAGGGGTTTGGCGTGGAACATGGAGCTCTGTCACCGTCTGCCTTTCACTGGGTTGGTGGCTCAGTGGGAAGACTGAGAGAGACAGGAAGAGGGCAGGAGAGAAGGAGCCCGCGCTGAGACTCAAGGTCATTCTGGAAATCAGCGGCTGATCTTGGAAGTGAAGACAGGTTTCCTTGGCTGCCAGCTCCTGGCCGTAAAGACACAAGGTTGCTGGCTGCACCAAATACCCTGTTGGATGGAAAAAAAGGGCTTTGGATTAAAAATGGCCGATTAAAATCTACAGTCGCACTTTTCGTTTTCCCCTCAATTTAGTTTATCATAAATCTGGGTTTGTTTTAGGAGGCGATTTGCTCTTTTTGGCAGAATAGTCCATGGCGTTTTGCTTGATTGCTGCCAGGTCTTGCAGATAGTAAAACAGTTGAGATTTCTACATCTAGGCCTATTTTATCTGGCCATGCTAGTAATACTTATAGCCTCTGGGTTCCTTTGACTGGAGTCAGTACACAGATTTCTGTGCAACAGCTACCATTGTAACCTGAAGGTGAATCTACAATTCCCTTTAATGGCACAAGATGGTTCATTATAGTTAGGCATAACAATTCACAGATTCATTTTCCAGCATCCAGTTTTTAATTAATTGCACAGGCAGTCTTAAACACAGAGTACACAAATTGCCTGTGGTCCTCATAATGAATTCTAATGGAAGAAATTAAAAATTGGTGGGGTGTATTGCGATTGTTCTGCAGCAGTAGTGTAGTTTCGAGCCCACTGGAGCGCTGCTATCACCAGCTTGGACCTCTCAGCAGTTTCGCCTTTCACGCGCCCGTGAGAGAAGTATGTCCGAAACCACACGTTTAATGAAGTGCACCTTGAGCTCGGATACCCAGGCGCACGCCTGCAACGCTATAGATTTCATCGCTTTACCAGAGCAGACGTTAAATTTCACTGCTGGTCTGCAAGCACGCCTTTCCTCTGTAGAGATTATCTGCATTCATTGACCCTCCGAGAGACCGGTTTGGTTGTGCTGGCAGCTATTTAAATATGTGAGAGGGATGACTAATTTGACTAATTTCTTCTGTATAAGCTAATATTTTCTTCGTTGCTGTGTGCAGCAATGTAACTGATTACCCGTTGTTTAAAGTGGAATATGCAATAAACTGATAAACCAAGCATGTCAGACATGTATTCAGGTTCTGAAGGAGAGGCAATGTATTGAAACACCAATTAATGGTGATTCTCATTCATAAGATAAATGCTTCTTAATATCCTGTAAGAGATTTCACATGATATCAAAAAATACGGTGAAAAAAAAAAATCCTTGAATTAATTGCCAATTTGAATGAGGTGGTGTTAAGACAGGAGGACACTATGCTATGTGAGGTGCCTTTATGTTTATACCATGTGAAATTCTGTGGTATGTAGTTCAGATTTCAGCCGGCCTTAGGAAAGGAAGAACATCAAGTATATAATCCGCTGTGTGTAGTAATTTGTTTTGTGAGTCTTCTGATATGTGCTCATGCAGGGATGATTCCTCGGCCGATTCCTCCTTTAAAGATGGGCGCTAGCGCGAGCTGGATCGCCGCCCACATCCCATGTGATACAACAGCCCGTTTAGGTTTTCTAATCAAGTCCGCTCCCTTTTTTCTCCTCTCTCAAAGAGGCCTGTATTCTTCCGTGGCCTATGATGACTATTCAAGGCCGTGTTTGTCTTGGCGTGCGGCCAAGCCATATTCAGTATCTACCTTTTTTTTAACCACGAGGGATTTTCAATGGAAACTAAACGGTGTGTCTGTAATTACCCTCAGTCGTATAAACTCGTTCTGTCTTAACTTCACTCAATCATGAACTTGGAGAGCGCAGCCCAAAACCATCGGGCTCCGTTCTGCTCGTGGCGTCTCGTTGCGCGGCGGCACTGGGCCGTGCAGGCCAAACACTCGCAGGACTTTTAAAGCTGTAATTAAGCAGAACTGATGTTTTCCCAACTGCCAGTCAGCGGGCCTCTGGTTATGTAATGCCGGGAGGAAGTGCCGTCGTGTCTGACGGTGGGAGTGCTGGACGTTTTTGGGACGAGCGGTTGCCATCTTCCCCTGCGGCAGCCAGTCATGTCAGGATCTGCCCTTCCAGCCAGGAAAGAGACGAATGGCAGAGCGCTTTGGCTCAGCTGTGTCGCGTCCGTCTTACACACTTCTTATATTCTCTTCAATTTAAGGCAATCGCTCCATGACCTCGGCCTTCAAATACGCGCGTGTATGATTTAGAATTAACATTGTGAATTAATGAAAGAACACAAAATCAAAATGACCACACTTTAAAGTGTCTCTCGAATCTCTCCCATGAAGCATTAATGAGGGCATTTGCTTTTATTGCTAATGGAAGATGTAGAGCATGGATAAGACCAGGAGATGTAAGGGGAACCAGGAGCTGAAGCTCAGCCAATGAGGCTGCATATCTTTCCATGTCACTGTCAGTGTAAAACCCATGTAAAATAAACACTTCATGGATTGTGTTTAATCCACATACCATCGTAATGTTTCTCATTTAGTGCAGAATGTAAAAAATGTGATCTGAATTGTTCAAAATGTATTGGGAAAAGATGTTATTTTATTGCTTTTCAGGATTAGAAATTATATTGCAAGTTGTGATATAGCCGTGCCGGGATCCTGAGTTGTTTGACACAAAATGTGTCATTGGGTAAAATTTATGAGGTAAATAAACCATCTCAGGCATGAGAAGTGTATGATATGGTATGATAAGGGTGTGTAGTGAATTGATTTGTGACTTGAAAGGTGTGGTTTGTAGCAGGAGCCCTAGTATTGTGAGCTGTTTGCCCCTCCCCCCAGGGCCCTGCACATCCTGGTGTGTAATGCAGCCGTTTGCACCCAGCCCTGGAAGCTGACGGAGGACGGCCTGGAGTCCACTTTCCAGATCTGCCACCTGGGCCACTTCTACCTGGTGCAGTGCCTTCAGGACGTCCTGCGCCACTCTGCCCCCGCCCGCGTGGTGACGGTCTCCTCTGAGTCCCACAGGTCAGCGCGCCTTCACCCCCTCGCAGCGCTGCACTACGACGGTCTTCAGGGGCCCGCCTGTCCGTTAAGGTCTCTCTCCACAAATCCACTCTTCAGACATGTACAGAAATGTGAGCGTCTGAAAAACATCGTCAACTTGACAAATGGCCTTATCAACTGAATCATTCACGCACTGTCCCAGTACATGCTGGACTTCTCTTTTGACCCCTTCCATCTGTGTTTTTTATTTTTTTGGTTTTGATAATCCGCTCTGCAGTGGTCATTCTGGGGCCTGCCTGTACTCCTGTCGTTTCACCAAGCATTCCACGCTGGTCACTTTGGAAGGCAGGAATTGATTTTGGCCGGAGATGGAATAGAGATTGATTAAATCAGAACGGAACGACCTCGATAGATTCGCCGTGCAGTAACCCCCGACGCCGTGCCAAAAACGTACTTGGAGTTATTCTAGCAGAAGAAGCAATGCAATTAAAGTCCTGCTCCATGAATTCCAACTGCCATGTGTGAGAGCCAGGATACATTTTTCTCAGATATTAAAAACAATCAGAAGAGTGCGGTTGCCATAGCCGTGGGATAGGGGCCATTTTGAAGATGACTGCTCTGCCTTTTATAAGAATCCCATAAGTGAACTAAAATTAAAATGTTACATGCCCCAGGTTGTTTAATTCTGATTTGTCAGAAGCTGCTTTAGTTGAAGGATAGCGCTTGAGTTTGAGCAGTAAATTTAAAGGACAGAGTTCATGCAGACGAAGGAGTAGATGGGTTCATGGAACTCTACTGAGTTCATAAGAGATAAAAATACCTCTTAGAAAAAGGGGGGGAAATAATCTAATATTACATCTTTCACAAAGGCTACTAAATTTCAGACTTTTTGGAATTGCTCCTATTGAAGCCACCGTGCTTTTCCCCTGTTCCTTTATTTTATTTCTTTCAGGAAAGCTCAGATGCTGACCTCTGACCCCTGGTGCAGATTATTTTTAAGCCCCTTTGCCATAAAATAAAACCTTGACCCCAAGGGACTGGTGAGAGAGAGACTGAGACACAGAGAAAATGGAGGGAAAAAGGCAAGCCAGGGTTTCAAATGAAAACTTTATCGCTTCCCAACACCAGGGCTTACAGTGTAACTGACACAATGCAGATAGATTTACTTCTCCTTATTACATTAGCTCCAGCTCACGTTAAAGGAAGAAAAGCCATAGAAACTATCTGCCGTTAAAAGAAATGCCCTCCCTCTCCCGCTGAACTGTTAAAAAACACAAAACCTTATCTCGTAATTAGATGGTAACCATAATCTGCTTGACCCTATCTTGTAGAATTAGGCCAGTTTTGAAAGGTGTAAAAAATACAGTTGCAAACTGGGAATAGTTGAGTTTACACACACACACACACACACACACAACCACATACAAATATGTGTCTATTAAAACCTGTACTTCAGATTCAAAATTGCATGCACAGAGAAGCAAGAATGCGGTTAAACAGTAAAACTAACAGGTGCTAACAAAACAATGCCAGGATTGCTGGCTAGAGGCTAAACAAGATTCTATGGCACAGAACCCCTCCAGAGTTCAAGTTACGGTATAAAAGAAGGCTTGCAGATGTTGCGCTTTCAGTCCAACTTTGGGCCTAGTGAAGCAAAGGTAACATTTTGTTTTTGTTTTATAATTAATAGATTATGATGTGAATAGTTAATTCATCGCTTCCATCAAAACAAACAAACAAAAAAAACAAAAAAAGCCACGCTTAGGGAGGTCCCTGCCACTTTGATATTTTCCAAGATTGTGATGTATTACTGTGACTGCGCAGTAACAGAGCATGTCGCATTCCAGCCCCTTGTTCAGGGACCTTGTCAAACATCTGGCGTTTAACAGCTCCGTCAGAGACAATTAAAGAACGTCATGTTGCTTCTTTGATTTGTATTCAAGCATGACATTAGTATACTGTGGAAACACTGGCATCTGCCAGAGCTCATTCAGTCTGTGTGTACTGTACACTTCCATGTTCCTGCGTCTTTTAGAGGTTAATCCTGATTATTAAACTGAGCCCCCACGGAAAACAAAGGACATGCTTGAGGTGGCACTCTCTGACAAATATGATGGGCCTGTCGTTTGCCCATATTACCTCGAGCAAATGCAAACGATTGTGTTTGTAACGTGCCTATTTTCCCAGAAGTATTTTAATGGCTGCAGCTATTCTTAATGGAAGTAACAGAAATGTTTAGATACATTTATTGATCTGTCCAGTGTGATATAATTATAATTTAGCAAGTAAAAGCAGTGTGGAATATCATTTAAGGAACTGGGCCTCTATCCAGATGGTTGCTGGTTCAATTCCCATGTGGAGCACTGCTTTTGTACCCTTGAGCGAGGTACTTAACCTGAAATGCTTCAATAAATATAAAGCTGTATAAGTGAATAATGTGTAAAAATGTGAGCTATCTAAGTAACCCTGTTAGTTGGAATGTCTGCTAAACAAATATAAATATGACTATTGCTGCGAGTAGTAATAGTTGTAGTTGTAGTAGGAGTAGGAGTAGCAACAGTAGTAGTAGTAGCAGTAGTAGTAATAGCGGCAGCGGTAGTAGCAGCAATAGTAGCAGTAGTAGTAGCAGCAGTAATAGTAGTAGTAGTAGTAGCAGCAGTACTAGTAGTAGCATTAATAGTAGTAGTAGCACTATTAGTACTAGTATTAGCAGTAATAGTAGTAGTAGCAGCCGTAGTAGCGATAGTAGCGGCAGTAGTAGCAATAGTAGTAGCAGCAGCAGTAGAAGCACTAGTAGTAGCAGTAATAGTTGTAGTAGCAGTAATAGTAGCACTAGTAGTAGTAGTAGCAGCAGGAGTACTAGTAGTAGCAGTAATGGTAGTAGTAGCAACAATAGTAGCAGTAGTAGCAATAGTAGCAATCGTAGCAGTAGTAGTAGTAATAGTAATAGTAGTTGCAGCAGCAGTAGTAGCAGTAGCAGATCTCATCAGAGACTAATTCTGAGTGTTTTGTGTTGCAGGTTCACAGGCCTGGTGGACTCATGTGGGAAGGTGGACCTCACGCTGTTGTCTCCTCCTAAGAAAGATTACTGGTCCATGCTGGCATACAACCGCGCCAAGCTCTGCAACATCCTCTTCTCCAACGAGCTGCACCGCCGGCTCTCCCCCCACGGCATCTCCTGCAACGCCGTGCACCCTGGGAACATGATGTACACATCCATACATCGCAGCTGGTGGCTGATGACGCTGCTCTTCAACTTTGCCCGGCCCTTCACCAAGTCCATGGTAGGACAACTCTCTGGTCCCTCTTCTCGCTTACAGCCTATGGGCGTCGCGACGTCCGCGCGTTCGCTCCCGGTCCTGCCTGGTTTCCCTCACTGCAGAGTTGGTGTGCATATTAGGCACATTGCTTATCACCACCACACTCAGATTTGTTTCGATGTTGCTTATTTCTGAACGGCGGCTGATACTGTAGCTTTTATCCCTGCTTCCACCCTGTCCTGTAGGAAGATCAAACAATGGGCGTGATCAGCTCAGGGCCGTCCTGAGGAATTGAAGGCGGGGTCTGGATCAGACTGCTCAGAGCAGGGACAAATGTTGACATTGTGTGCACCGTAACTGATTCACAAAGGCCACAGCAGGCCACTGCAGTGTTATCACCTAGCGCTGATACAATCCCTCTTTCAGTCATAATATTGTCTTTGGCCCGTGTCAGAGCACGGGAGGGACACCGTTGGGGCACAGAGAGCTCAGGAAATATCTTGGGGGATCCCCGGATTATTATAAAGAGAGATTTCATCGTTTGTTTTCTCTGTCTTCCCCTATCTGTTTATTTTGCGTTGAAAGTCCGCGCCTCTCCATTGGTGATCTCGTGGCGGCCATGAGGCTATTCAGTTACGCGTTCCCGCCGTGAGGCCGGGCCAGCCGTTGTGCTGCCGCTCTTGCAGAAGTGTTTCTCCTCTTCCCGCTTTTCAGAACCGCTCCCATTTCGGGGACATAAATTATCCGCAGACAAGTGGTGCACTGTCTCACTCCACACCTTTAAAGGCTAGCGGATAGCGCTTTATCCCAGGGCTGAAGGAGGATATGCTATCCAGTGAAGCAGGTCCACTGATAGGCTTGTAGCTACGGCATGTAGGCGTTTGTGCTATTTCAGGCCAGTGGATTGACAGGGTCTTGCTGAGACTTTATGAGAGTTTATCCTGAATTCAGTGGACTACCGCATCAGAGTATATGCATATAGTTTCATTTGTCAGGCTCATGCGTGCTCTTTGAATCAACTGGATTGTTTCACCTGGAAGGAGAAACTGACTTTCATGTGTTTTTTGCCTGAAATGAGGCCGGATACGTACTGTAGCAAGGAACTATAAAATCAAATACTGTAATTTATTATACAGACCATCTGGGGGTTCCTGCACAGTGGGGTTTATAGAACATACCATGTCATGCTTTGGGCCACCTTGCTCCGAATGTATGCTTTTTCATATAAAGGAAAAGCAATATCTCTTTTCATAGTATTTCCGCTTTGTGTTGGCACCGACTACCAAACCAGTTAGGGCAAAATGTGAATAAAATTTACTGACTGCAAACCACGTGACACAAATAATAAATGATAAGGATATACTTGGCATAGCATACCCATTTGTCCTGATGTTAGTGGTTGTGTCGTATCTGTAGTAAAATTTCACTTCCATCAATATTTTCATCCTGTTAAGTTTTGATGGATTAAAATGGTTAAAGTATCTGAAGTGCAAGAAAAAATTGCCCTGTCAAAAAAAGATTTTTTAGTGTTTACCAGCTACATCAAGTGTAAAGAGTGTTGATTCATGTACAGTGTTACTGCTGTGATTGTTTCTTGGTTCTGTATCTAAGAAGCTCAGCTCAGACATTTATTGTATGAAGACCGTTTTCCCCTTCTTTTTTACCTCCTCGTTTTTCTCGTAAGCTCCCTGCCGGACACAGTTTGCTTTATTTGGCTCTCTCTGCACTTGGTTGGAACTATGTAGATCTGCACAGTAGGTCATCTTTGGCTTTCTCGTGGCCTTTCTCTCTTTGTCTGCCCCCTCCTGCCCTTATTAAGTTGTGCCGGTGGTCCTACGGTTCTTCAAGCACCCAGCCCAGGCCTCTTCACCAGCTAAAACACCACACCCCTTCATTCGCCACAGCTGTATTTCCCTGCTCACCCTCAGCGAATTCACATCGTCCTCAGCAGAACCAGAACCAGCTCAGGACTCCCCTGGCTACACTCTCCTCTGAGTGGGCTATGTTTGTTCAGCTGCACAGGTTATTTATTCAACATATCAAGAAAAATCTCTTCAGACATTTGCTTCAAAAAAAAAAAAAAAAAAAGAAGAGAGAAAAAAATGTGGAGAGGGCAAACCCAAGGTCTGTCCAAGTAATAGGAAATGGGAGGGTTTGGCCTCTTGAAGAACATTGCTATAAAACCTTTGGTGGAGTCCAAAGAAAACAGCGCGGCGGGAACACGAGATGCACTCGCACGCTTTTCGCCCGTCCTTCTCACTGGTCTGAAGCGCTGCTGCGTCGGTGGGGGAGGTGTGGGAGGAATAGAGCTCACCCAAGGGCTCTCACACGCCCACGCTCCCCTGCTTCTCTCTTCCCTGGGTTCTCCACATTTTTTAGCCGGGTGGAAGGCGCAGAGGGCACCTGTGGTGATTGTTCACACAACTGCCAAAATTAACTCACCAGACTG
Source organism: Ilyophis sp. 1 JC-2022 (assembly GCA_022702515.1). NCBI lineage: Eukaryota > Metazoa > Chordata > Actinopteri > Anguilliformes > Synaphobranchidae > Ilyophis > Ilyophis sp. 1 JC-2022. Next base: position 50,469,167 of record CM040399.1, on the reverse strand, counting down.
TATTGAGAAAGAAACCAACAATGTTGTTGAATTGTAAATCAAAGTAAAGAATGCATGTTGATTGATTACAGGCCTGTGTTAGAACACCGGATCCTGCTCACGCCTGAATGCTATTGGAGATGTATACAGTAAATGAATGAATGAATCAATGAATATATTGTTCTAGCGCATATTTCTTATTAACATCCATATCTTTCTGAGTAAATTGGATCATCAGGTGTCATACAGGCTCAGGAATATTCTTGTCGCACAACAGCTTATTGATTTAAGAGACGTATGATGTGTCTATCCTCAAGTCCCATCCTTTGCCATGGGTTTTGACTTGATGCCTTGAGTTAGTATTCTAGTGTTTTGGATGGGCTGTTGCTGAATGATTCTGGATGTCAAACAGGAGGTAGCTAATGCAGAATAAAAGGTAACACACGCCCACGCCCACACAAAGACACACACAGAGGTGTAAGCCGATAAAAAAGACACATACAAACTGAGATAAATGCTTTGGAGCAGGACTTACCATGCTCCTACTCTTACCTGAAGCAGGACTTACCATGCTCCTACTCTTACCTGAAGCAGGACTTACCATGCTCCTACTCTTACATGAAGCAGGACTTACCATGCTCCTACTCTTACCTGAAGCAGGACTTACCATGCTCCTACTCTTACCTGAAGCAGGACTTACCATGCTCCTACTCTTACCTGAAGCAGGACTTACCATGCTCCTACTCTTACCTGAAGCACTACTCTTACCTGAAGCAGGACTTACCATGCTCCTACTCTTACCTGAAGCAGGACTTACCATGCTCCTACTCTTACCTGAAGCAGGACTTACCATGCTCTTACTCTTACCTGAAGCAGGACTTACCATGCTCCTACTCTTACCTGAAGCAGGACTTACCATGCTCCTACTCTTACCTGAAGCAGGACTTACCATGCTCCTACTCTTACCTGAAGCAGGACTTACCATGCTCCTACTCTTACCTGAAGCAGGACTTACCATGCTCCTACTCTTACCTGAAGCAGCACTTACCATGCTCCTACTCTTACCTGAAGCAGCACTTACCATGCTCCTACTCTTACCTGAAGCAGGACTTACCATGCTGCTACTCTTACCTGAAGCAGGACTTACCATGCTCCTACTCTTACCTGAAGCAGGACTTACCATGCTCCTACTCTTACCTGAAGCAGGACTTACCATGCTCCTACTCTTACCTGAAGCAGGACTTACCATGCTCCTACTCTTACCTGAAGCAGGACTTACCATGCTCCTACTCTTACCTGAAGCAGGACTTACCATGCTCCTACTCTTACCTGAAGCAGCACTTACCATGCTCCTACTCTTACCTGAAGCAGGACTTACCATGCTGCTACTCTTACCTGAAGCAGGACTTACCATGCTCCTACTCTTACCTGAAGCAGGACTTACCATGCTCCTACTCTTACCTGAAGCAGCACTTACCATGCTCCTACTCTTACCTGAAGCAGGACTTACCATGCTCCTACTCTTACCTGAAGCAGGACTTACCATGCTCCTACTCTTACCTGAAGCAGCACTTACCATGCTCCTACTCTTACCTGAAGCAGGACTTACCATGCTCCTACTCTTACCTGAAGCAGCACTTACCATGCTCCTACTCTTACCTGAAGCAGGACTTACCATGCTCCTACTCTTACCTGAAGCTGGACTTACCATGCTCCTACTCTTACCTGAAGCAGGACTTACCATGCTCCTACTCTTACCTGAAGCATTGTATTTCCATCCTCTGAAGCTGGAAGTAAGACAAGTCCTTTATGTACTTTTCCCCTCATTTAGTTTCTTTATTCCCTGAAAGGATTGTTTCCTTACACATACATGGAAAAGTGTGGGGCTATATGAGAATTCCAGGTGGGAGGAAAGTATACTGAATAGTTTGTGCAAGCCAACACCACTGGACGGAGGCCACAAAGGTATTTTGTGTATTTGTGTGTGTGTGTGTGTGTGTGTGTGTGTGTGTGTGTGTGTGTCTTTTTTTCGTGCAAGTTTTTATTAACAATACTTAGATTAATTAATGAGGTAACAACATTTTCAAAAGTTGTTTTAATGCTTTTATCAGCTTTTTGCCACCTCTTTAATTAGATGTTTTTGTAGATAAGTAAGTAGTTGGTAGATAATGATTATTTGTACATATTAAAAGAAGTAGGTAGATTTGTTAATTAATTTCACGAGTATAATGTGTTGACTCTGCTGTTTGTGTCTTAGATAACGATTCCTCACAGAGTCCCTAAAGCTGAACACTCGCTCTTATTTAAATCGGGGAGATGATAAGGTATTAAAAGTGCATCCCCTTTATAAAATCCTGCCTTGCTATTGCTCCAGACGTTTAGGGGCTTAATAAAACAGTGATATTATTTCATTTATTGGTTGCAGGGGTGTAAAGATGGTATCGTTTTAATTGCTTGTACACGCTGCCGGGATCCGTGGAGATTACTCGAGGCTGCAAACATAAGCATAATGTTGACAGGAAGGGGCCAAAAACAATATGAAGCCAGAGCAGGCCAATGCCTTCCCGAAACAAATTTGCTTTCATTTTAAATGATTTATAGTGCGGTTATATAACTTCTCTTTTTATGTTTATTGGTGGAAAACATCTGGACTTGTTTGTGATGAATATCTTTATTCTAATGGCGACGCACAGGTGGCCTGAGTGATTTTGCATTGCGTTGGCCTTAAAACAAATCTGTCATCATCATTGTGACCTTGCGAAGGAAATGGTTACAGCTCCTTGAAATTCTAAATCACAACCTCAAAACGTGTAGCATTCGGTGGACTTTTGTGAACACTTTAATTTTAATTTAATTTATTTTTTTCCGCAAATCTTGTCATTCATAGAATGACTAAGATAAACAAGCATACATTACATTTTACAATGCAATTACAACAGGTGAGGTGTCTGTGCTCGGAGCAGGGACGCATTAAATGATCTCACAGTATTTTGCACCTGTGCCATATACAGTGGCTTGACAGTGCACCTAAGACCTTGGCGCTTGGAGACTGAACTGCATGATGGGGTGAAGGTAGGATGGGAAAATTCGGTGAAGAGCAGAGGTTCATATTTTATTCAGCTTGTATATTGTTGTGACCTCCTTTTTGTAGGGCTTCTTGTCCTTTACACAGGTATGGACAGAGCTTTCAACAGAGCACAAAGTAATTTACTGTGCTCTTCAAACTATATTTTGTTGAAATACAAATGCACTAAATGAAAATAGGCATTTAATAATGGTCCTTGGCATATGAATCGTTACTACGGTTTTTGATTAGCATTATGTTCTCAGTCCATGATAATCGCCTATGATCTCGATAGCGTATTGGATAGATACCGTATTACCGAGCGTTGTTTTTCCTAATAGATCATCGGGTGCCATTTAAGCCTGTATGATCTCTACTTAATCACTGGACAGTGGTGCCCAGCCCCTGGTCTTGTGTCTTGGCATCAGAAAATGCAGGATATTTTATGATATGAGGTAGATTGGTTGGTTATTAAGAACACACTGTGAGGTATGGCGTTTGTCATTCCCCTCTCCTACTGTGGAGGAACCATGGCCTCCTGTAAAGGATGTGTGGCCCGAAGAGAGGGCGTTCCCCTGGTACCCAGACGCCCTGGGACGAGCGCCTGCATCCGACGTGCGTGCCACGCTCTGAAAACCCGTTTAAAATCCGGGACCGGTCCTCCGAGCGGCCAGGCTCTCTTCGCCTGAGAACTCGTGTTGTCTGGGCAGAGGTTAATCTAAATCACCTCCGACAGAAACGTTGCGCCGAGCCCTCTGAGATGAAGGGGCTTCACAGCTTGAGAGCTCTTTCTGTTACAGAGCCCAACAACTGCCCGCAGTGCTCCGCAAATTCGTCAAAGCTGCCAGGGCTGCCTCATGTTCCGCTCCTGCGAATATGAAAGAACGTTCTTAATTCAAAGGCCCGTTTTTAATGGTGTTAATTACTTGACAATGGAAGGTAAAATGAAAAGTTGTACCTCTTGAAATCTTTTGCACCTTGATTTACTTTCGAGCAAATCCATGGATTGGCAGTAATATCCCTCTATTTCTATAACCCCTACTAATTAAGATGGAATCCATACTCAATAACGCCTAATTAGGCATACAATAGAATTAAATGTTTGTTTTGTAACTCTTTCTCTGAAGCATTGACCAAAGGTAATGCACTAAACTATTCCTGTGGCCGCATGTTCAGTATTTAAAACATTTTTCCTTATACATTGTAGACCAGAGGACCGAAAGGACCATTTTCTTGTACCCTTTTAGGAATGTAATCTCCTTTGTTTGTGCTGTCAAACAGCAGGATTAGCAGGTTGGGTCTGACATTTGGCTGCTGCTGGGCCTAGGCTTCTGCCAGAGGGCTGCTGTGTCGCTGTAATGATGGGGGAAGGAGGGAAAGCGGGATGCTGGGAAGAGGCCTCCCGGGGGCCTACGGTGCTCCAATCAGCCCGGACCCCCACAGGACTCCTTTCGGGGAGCCCTCCCAGCCATCGCAGAGCATTTTCAGCATTTTGCCGCAATTATTTTCCCCCGGTTTCCGCCCCAGGCGCTCAGCTACCTTTTTACATATGCACATTATGAACTTTTGACCAAGGCCCAACAGTCGTATATTAGGAGGCAGTTTCTTTAAAAAGGGAGACTTAACAAGTTCCTCTGAGCATTGGCACTCGTCTCTCTCACCATTGAGGTCATTTAAGTAACTTGCTGAGAGGCTGTTCTTAGGCGTCCTGACGGGACTTAAATGCATCTACCGCCCCCCCACCACCTTTCCCGGTCCCCATTCCTTCCCCCGACTGGTCTCTCCTGGAAGCTGGGAGACAGAAGTACATCTCTTAGTCCGTGATGGATCTTTTTCACGCCGGCTAACGAGGGCTCTGTTTCCATTAGTGCCCTACAAGACGAAGCAACTGCGATTTAATGAAGTGTCTAGCGAGCGCGCCTCAGATTTATCCTGGCCGCTTCTTCATTTCCCCCCTCTACCCGTTTCCTGCACTCGGCGAAGAGGCTTTCGCGCAGGCTGCCATTAAAGCAGGTATTCTCCCAGTAAACGGTTGTAAGGTCAGGTGTTGTTATTTGAGGGAACAAGGCCCCATCGCCACCGCTCAGCGGCTGTGGATGACAGGCGCTCCGCGCCGCGCTCACTGAGGCAGAAAGCTGAAGAGCAGAGGTCCGGAGCCCCAGCACCTTGGGCTGCCTCTGGAGCAAATGAGCTGCCAAGCTGGGCTAATAGAGTCATAATTGGTGATTAGGACCTGGAAAGGTGTGGGAACATCTTAATACAGACTGGCGTTACATTAAAGCTGCAGTCTACTGCACTCACTCACACAGAAAACTCGCGGGGCCAGTTCTCTCGATGCCGTTACATTTCATAAAATACTTTTGCGAAGAGCATTCTTTATGGCTTAATTTTTTTCAGGATGCTGCGGTGTTGTAAGTTGTAAGTCTACACTCTGGACTCAGACCTTTGTAGGATTTAAAGATTTCTAGGACTGGGGGTTTGCAAAAAGTGGATTCAATCAAAAATGTCACTGTCAGTTATTAATAGGATGTAAACTTAAACCGAATAAAAGATTTGTGCTGGAATTTTTGGTCAGAATATGGTTCTTTTGAGTAGACTGTGCTTACTCTGCGTTAGGAAAGCCATAACTGATCGTGGTTCATGTATACATTTTTGACAGATAGAAAAGCATGTCCTGAAGAGCAACTTAAATGTCTTGCCTCAAGATTTTTATTTAAATTTTTTTATATTTTTTTATTTTAATTTGGATTTGTTTAATGAATTGCCATTTATTTCACAGACTCAAGGTCGAAAAAACACAAAAATGCAACCATTGCTTATGAAAGTACAAAAGCCTTTCAGGATGCAAGAAAGGGATTCTTTAAAATATCAGCTTCATAACAAGCTTTTTCATGAATGGACCTGGTTTTGAATGAGCTGAAAACGTTGATAATGGCTTCTACATATTGGGTGAAGTCTACAGGGGATGAAGAGATGACTCCAGTCTGCCTCCCTGTTCTAATCCTGTACATTAGAGGCACATAGAGCACTATTTATAGTGGACTGAGGATGTGAATAGACTGTCCAGTTTCAGTTTACAGGCAGCCTGTAATTCTAATCTCCCTTTCCCTCGCTTTTTAAGGACTTACTGTACATTTATTATGACACAAAGTCATCGGCCTGAGCGCATAGCAGCCCTCCTTTATCTCCCTGGTCTATATGCTTTAATATCTACAGTGGCCTCCATTTTAAAAGTGAAGCCACTCTCGTCTTATTTGGATTGAGTGTATACATTGAAAATGCTGATGTTTCTTGACCTTTAAGAAACATAAAAGCCCTGTGAACAATGAAAGGTACTATCCCGTCGTCCTTAGAATTAGAACGACAAAATGGAGGGGGTGCCATTATGATCATATGGGTAGAGAATTTGCCCAAGACTCCATATCCAGGCCTAATACACTTTGTTTTGCAAAGCCATCGTAAACATCCTAAAGGCAGTGAATTGCAAAATATATTTTCAGACCCGGAAGCCTGCAAATGTTTTACTTATTGAAATGGACATGCTGATTGATAAGTCGAAAAAAGCATGCACAGTTTATATCGCAGTTAATAAAAAATGTCCGGAAAAAGGTTTTGATATGGACTGGGCTCTCTTAAAGTTGATACTGCTGCATCACAGAGATTGCCAATAAGCAGAGAGGGTGGCTAATGTTTGTGGCCAAGCTTAATAAACTGGCACAATATTTACTGTATTTTTTATTTCATATTTAACTTTTTGCCAACGCAGCACCTCGTTGCCACTCACCGGAAGATCCCCAGTCCGGCTGTGTATCAATTTAAACTTCAGGGAATCTTGAGGGGCTTTAATCTTTTAATCTGGTTGGGAGGAAAATTGATGTGATATCACTCCCTAGTCTTTTTTTGTGCTGTACTACATATTAAAAGGCTGGCAAGAGAATTTGGGACCTAAAAGCCAACAATCCCATTTGCCTGTATTGACATGTGTGTCCCAGTGCAATCCTATTACAGGGATTATTGTCTAAGGAGATACCATTTCATTAAAATAAAACACACACGCACACGCACACGCACACGCACACGCACATACACACGGGCACACACAGGCACATACGCACGCGATTGGAGCGCCGGAGAGGCCCGGGCTTTTTAGCCCTCGGCTCATTGCACAAGGAAACTCTGTAAATGGTTTATTGTGGATCCGTTGATGCAGTCGAGAGAACGCTCAAATCAATACAGAGCCAATCAGACTCTGGCAGCGGGTCCTCAGACCTGTCTCTTGTGCTGCCGATGCCTCTCAATACAGCGGCCCCAGGAAAGGCACCTTACAAGCTCCCGGCACGCGCCATGCTCTTCCTCACGTACCTCCGGCTCACCCTCGTCCCGAATCAACTTCCCTGCCATTCCGTCTCATTGGCCGATCTATATATTTTATATCTGTTTGTTTTCTTAACAGAGGGCGAATCGTTACAACAGATGTCACCACATGTATTGTAAGTTTAATTTCTGTTAGTTTCCCGTATACTCAGTTTATACAATAGAGTAGTATTTATGTGGAAGGAATACATCATGTATGTTATGGTAAGGCAATTAAAAACATTGGCACGTGGGTTTTTTTTCTCCAGGTCAGTGGGGGTGAAAACAGGCACTAAATGGGGAAAGAGGAGAAATTAAATAAGTGAAAGGCATGTTGGGTGAAGTAAATCCGTCGTGTTGGGGGGGGTGCGGGCGTCAGGGAGGGTTCACCCTGGAGCTGCAGCAGTGTGGGGGTGTATTGCTGCGCCCACACCTTTGCCCTGTCTTAGCTCTGCCTCCAGCCTGTTGGGTATCCGAGCTCGCTGGGGTCAGCGTCAAAGGGAGAGGCTGCTCCGACATCAATCCCAGCTGGCGAGCGTCACCGGAGGGAAACCATTAGGAGGTGAAACTCCTGGAAGCTTGGTCTTCATTAAAGAGCAGGCTAATGGCGAGCGGCTTCCTATGGAACAGAGACACAGGGGAGCTGGGACTGAAGACCTCATCTTTTACACTGCTGCTGATTGTGTCTCTGTACAATAATCACTAACTCCATTTCCAATTATCACTTCGCGTGTAGGCAGCTGAATAAGAAACCACCTGGAATGAATGAGTATTTAAAAATTCCAAACATTATAACCCCTGTTATAATGTTCAGGCTGAGGACTTACCGTGTAGATGGTCCAATCAGAATCAGGGTTGTCATAGCAAGAATTATTCCGCGTGTTATTTCCCCTCTCACATTTAACAACCCTTAATACCTAATTTCAGACTTAATTTCTCACAGTCTCTGTATGTTGCTGAGGTCCATTAGCTGCTAGCACGGGCAGGTGCACCACCTGCTTTTAACCGTCCCACAATAGGCCAATCACCTTGTACACTGCGTATATGCTTGAATCAGTTGTAAACAAATCTTGACAATAGAAGCTAATTGCAACACAACAGTTCACTCACACACGGATTTACTGATGGTTTTGAACCTCATCACTACCGAATGTCTCACTATGCCAAATCTTTCAATAAACAAGTATTTCTGAAATTCCCCACAAAAAATATATCTCATCAATTTCAGCAAAAACAAACAGAAACAACTAAACTGCTGATGTCCCTATATTAACCCTAACCAGTCAGTGTAATTGACTTTCACACGCAAGGCATATCTTACTCTCCCGAGCTTCTCTCAAACTATTGGTATAAATAGATGATCTAAAATAGAAGAGTGGGAAAGAGAAGTATTTGATCCCCTCAGGGGCGAAAATGCTGGAGATGGTTCCCTCTCCCCGTCCTGTTTTCTCACTCTCGTTTTGGTATTCTGCACTGTGTGGTTGCTCTGGTGTTAGTGACGGTGCTTAATTAATATGGAGAGCTAATGCTATGAACTGATTTCAGCAGTCAGGAGTTAAACCTGGTTCCAGTGGAAGAAGAAAGCACTCGAAAAGCAAGGGAAAGTCTTTGATTTACAAACTTAAACTTAAATACGCTAATGCTATTGGAGTCCTCCAAGTCTTTAAAATTCATGCAGAATGTATTCACCCATATTTGCATTCGCAAAAGATGCCAGACTTTGCACTTGAAATCAATTGAATTTTTCTTCAGAATGGCTCTTTATTCGTCAATCATTATTGATGTTTTAGAACCTCAAACAAGTTAGTGCTTTAATGCAGATTTTTTTAACAAGAATAATAATTGCAGTAAAAATGAGTCATCTCACCATCTTCAATGTTTTCTTTTTGTGACATATTTAATTGGTTGAGGGACTGGTATGGATCAGCTGTGTTGAGGACTGAGCTGTGTTGATCCAGAAGCTGTCTTAGTTATCTGTCGGTGCACCTGCAGGCGAACACATTCACAGTGCAGCTTGCAGAACTGCACCCAGCATGGAAGAGAGGTGGTTTTGCGGGTCCTGCCCCTTAGACAGAGGATCCCATAGATTAGAGATGTTTCTCTAATGGAAAGAGGCCACTCTTTAAAGAGCGGGATGAAAGTGGTGCCTTACAGCGCTGCTGCCCTTCCTCAATGACCTCTGATTACACCCCCACCAGGGAAGCCCTGTGATGCCACCGCAGTGATTAGCAGTTTACCACAGCTGAAATCTCTCATACAGGATCACTCTCAGCACGGGTCCGGCTTGACTCGATCAAGGCGCTCTCAGCAATGCAGAACCATCTGTCAAAGGGAAGTATACCGTCTGCATTTGAATCAATGCTGACATACTCTGATTGACAGCTGATACATTCACTCTGGGCAGTTACAGTTTGTGAATTGATCGTGGTAAAAACAATGATCTTTGAATCAGAAATAGCATAGACCAACGCTATTTTGGTGATCTATACAGGCCCAGCTTCTCTATGTGACTTGTGCAGAGGGGTTCTGTTCAATAACTGTACTTAACAATCAAGGCTATGTTGCGTACATGTTATACTTATCAAACGAGGGATTTTGACCAACGTGGCCCTTGAACAACTGTAATTTAGCACAAGTTGCCCCAGAACCTGAGATTTCCCACAACAGTCTGTTATTTCCTCTTTAGAAGCTAACAAAATGCAGGCAGACGCGAGTGTCTGGATACAGGGCTGTCAATCACTTAATGTGCCATGAGCTGTGTGTTGTGCATGTGCGTGACTGCTTGTGTGCGTGTGCGCGTGTGTCTGTGTGAAGGGTGTGTTCGCATTGATGCAGAGCTGTCATTTGTGGAAACGGCTGTCATCCATTGCTGACACTCAGAGGGAAATGCTTAGTGCCAAACCTTACTGTGGCAACCTGGCCCCCACCCACCTAATCTTTCCCCCCCCAATAAACCCCCCGCTACTCTCCAAAGAGATGCCATCGAACTTTCGCCTCCGAACACGGCCGGCTCTACCAGCTCTCAACGTTGTGACACCGGGGCTGATGGACTATTTTTCAAATTGATTTCAAAAATGTATATAAGAGGGCGATCTTCTACTCCAGATTACCTATTGATTTTTAATATGAAAAGCTCATTATATAAGCAGTAACTGCAACACAAAAAAGCTAGCGAACCTTTGCATAAATCCTTTAATTGAATTTCCAGAGCCTGTGGTTCTACATTTTTTAATTAAATCCATTTCTTTTTTTTAAGTGTTGGTGTTTAATTTGCATGCTGTGAAGTGGGTCCTGTCCTAGATAAAGTGCCATTGATCCTTATTAAACCTCACCTCTGGGCTTGCTGAAAACTAACTGGGAAAATTAAATGTGTTCATGGTGCATACACTTATTGCCTGCATGATAGGATTAGCCAGGAAGAGAGAGAGAAATAGAGGCAGAAAAATAATAAAATTCATTTGCTAAATTATTTTGCTTTAGCTTATTCTGGTTAGAGCATTTTGCATAAAGTAATTGTTGGGGAAAACATTTTCTGTGAGAGGACAGACAGACACACGCACACAAACGCAATTATTTTTAATGCTTTTTTCTTTTTGCTTTAAGATGTTTTTGATTCGTCGTTGAGTGTAAATATTAAATCATTTTGCAGTTTATGTTGCTTTATAGCCTCTCATCAAAATGTGCTGTGCGATTACTATTAAAAGTGAGAATTACCTTACCTACCCTTTTCCAAAATGAATGGGAATCAATTAAATATTTAAGTAAATAAACTGCCATCCATTTCATGGCAAATAAAGATGTTTGCCTTTGGAATTCATAACTGCTGAAAATGGTTGAGGGGTTGTTATGATTGTATTATTTTAACCAAATGAGAATATTGACCGACTCTCCAACTTAATCAGTTCACATTTCACATTCATCATGTGAGATCTGTCGATCCAACGCGCAGATTCGACGATCTGAATATAATCTGTCAATTAGTACATCTGGTTTTGTAAATGTGCCAAACGGATTTTGACTATTGGGATTTTTTTTTGTGTGGCTCGGTAATGCAGACACCATGATAGATGTCCCTCTCGCTGTCCTCCATTTCATTTGCAGCGATTGTCTGGAGCCGAGTAATTCAAACGGGGAGGAGGCATAACAAGAGGGCATAACCTCAGAACGACGCAGTCTGCTTTGTCTGTGTGCTTCATTAAATACCACCTAAATGCATTAGTAGAGTATTGAGAGGGAATAATTGTTGATTAGATATTATCCGACAAAATTAGGCCAATAATATAATGTGAGATTGATCTCCTGATTGCTGAGAATTGATTAGCAATTCACTTGTTTAGAAGCCTGCATGGGTTGGAAAGTAGTGACACGGAGTGTCCGTATTGAATCGGCTCCTCAAGAACATTTCAATGGCAGTGCAGAGTGCAGTGTGGAGCCTTCTCTGTCGCGTAACGGGAGCCAATCGTGTGTCAATGCGCTCTCGCCGTGGTCCTTTGCTGCCTTCAGCCCTGCGCGTCAATAGCAGAGCGGCTTCACGTTGGCCTTTGAGCGGTCATGGTTTCGGCGTGAGCATTAGCGCAGGCAGAGGGCGGCTGTTAACAAAAGGACGCCTTCAACCGACGAATGCAGAATAACTGAAAGCGTCGAGGCCGTGCGTTCATTGCGTTCATTGTGGACACAATTAAAGACTGAGTAAATGGCGGTAAATGCTCATTTCTGGGTTGTGGTTTTAAGGCAGTTCTGCATCTTGGTCTCCTGTGACTGGCTGTTCGGTTAAATCCCTCCTCCCCACTGCTCCATGATTTGGTGTGTCTTCCCTTGTTCAGTTAGCCGCTCCGGAGGTGGCTGCTTGCCAGAGGATTGGCCTTTAGCAGAGGGAGTAAGCGACAGTGATCAGTGGATGTGGACAGTAAGATTTATAATGTATTTGTGCTAGCTGATTGCCAACAGAACTGGCCTCTCCCAGCGGTGCTGTATGCAGACTGGGAAAATCAATAGGGATTAACCTTTGACCCCTTCACATACTTATACCGCGGTCCTTGCTGCTTACCAATATTTCATCAGTTTCACTTAAACGCCGTGACTTACTCAATAAGGCGTGGGCTGCTAATTAATTTCAAAGATGTAGCGTCCCCCGTAGAAGGAACCGAAGGGGGAGAGAAGGAAAGAATGATCAACAATGGCTACAGATCCATGCATCATGAAAGCAGGGGGACTGTTGTGCTGGGTCCTAACTATTCCATCAATTGCCTGCTTAGGGCGGTGTTTCAAAGATGGCCTCCAATGGTTTTAACATTCAGATTTATTTTAGAAAATGAAGGGGACAGGGACGAATCGTCTCATAATGTATCAGTGGCACGGTCCGAATCCCTTTTGCCTTTTGTTTTCTCATTAATGTGAGATATATCATGGCTATAGAGGTGGTGGTGGGGTTAGGGGGGGTATTAGGTGAAGGGAGATGCATATCATCTGCATGACTGCATGTCAGAGAGGGTTGGGGTGGGGGGCTTTCTTTGGCATGTCGCCAATACGGTCAATGCCTCGTATAACACCAATGTCTGCTTAATTATCATCAATGGACTTTTTTTTTTTTTGGTGGGGGGGTCCAATTCTCTGCGAACTGACAGGAGGTCCACAAAGAGCTTGTGTCCCCATGCTCCATTGACGTGAGCACAGGGAGACTGATCATACATACATCCTGTTAATCCCCTTTGCACATAGTAGTGCCAGGTCAGCAGATACTGCCAACAGTATTGACACTGGGCTGGCCTGTGTCTGTGGTCGGGCCGTCTCATGGTTGTGATGGTGAGAGGGTTTGTGACTTCCTCATTCCCTATAGCAAATGGCCGGTGATAACAACAAGGGAAGTGTGTGAATTATACTGTATAGCCTGTGTGTTTTATCATTTAAATAAATCTGAGTCGAACCTCTGCATGCTGGTTGCAATTTGTCCTGACCCCTCGTCACCCTCCTTTGTGTGTGTGCGTGTGTGTGCGCTTGTGTGTTTTTGTGCGTGTGCGTGTGCGTGCGCGTGCTGCGTGGATGAAAGCATAGAGGCAGCTGGGTGTGATTGAAATGGCACACTTCAGGTGAATGTAGTGTTTTTAGTAGATAAAGTAATGGTACACCATTACTATGCATATTTTTGCATAATACTGTCTATAATTGCAGCTGGGCAGACAGAGTAGTCTGGCTTTTACGACGCTGTGTTCCCCAGGCCCACCTGCACATGATTCACAGCTTTGGCTTTTGAGCCACTGAGCACTTGGACAATAAAAATAAAGGAGGTAAACATTGCCTGTAGGAAATTCATGTTGTAGAAACATTAGCATAAGGAAATTGTTTTTGTGGCGCAAACAAGCAGTGAAACATGTTCGGTGTTTTCTAATTTGGTGGGAGGTACGCAAGCAAGCAAGGATTGCCTCAGACAAAGTGAAGACACACCTTAAAAAAATAAGTGACCTGAGGTGAACATTTAAAGATGTATTATGAGGAAGTCAAACCTCATAATTCAGAGAGCTTTCTAACCTCAGATACGGTAGACCTTTTTAAAAGGAATTAGAAAGAGAAATATTTGTGATCATTTAAACTTTAGCACCCAATGGAATACAGTACTTGGAATTTTCTGGCCAGAGTATTCAAATATAGTGTTTTTCTACTTTTTGTAGGTATTACTCATTTTCATGCAGTTGTCCAGTTAAATTTAATTGCTAGACAAGAAGTGATGTCATTAGCACAGAACAAGATTTTTTAACCAAGATTTTTTGTAATTTGACCTCGCCTACATTTGTGAAAATGCTACACATTTCATTAACTGAAAGAAAAAGAAATAAAGAGAGTAGAGTTGGACAGATGGGAGGTAGTCATTAATGAGACGCCTCTGTCAACCCTTTCATTGAGCCACAGTTGTTCCACTTATAATGCCTGCCCTGGAGTTTTATTGCACTGCTATTGCTTCAGCCAAACTATTAAATGAGAAGAAAACACGCAGAATTAATAGTCATGGGTATGGAGGATACCTGCACTTTCAGGTGAAGGCATGTGCTGTATATGACAGAGATTGTTATTCTCTTATTAAAGGGGTCAAATTAATTCTGATATTCATCTGTAAAATGATGAAAAATCAAAAAAGGGGGTTGGCAATTCAGGCCTATGAGACTGGATTGGACAGGACCTAATCCATGTACGGTATACCCATTCCCCTTGAGTTTACTTACTATATGTGCTATTGATCCAGTTGTTGTTACATGCGCTGGTCAATCATTTAAACAATGCATCTTGTGCGGAGCACCCACCTGTGCTATTTGTTTTAAGGAACGCATGCATACATTAATCAATCAGTACACTTAGGGTTTGATTAGTCGCATTTATATTTCTGTTTGTCTGCCACTGGCTCATGGTCTGACTGTTTCCCCGTAGGGGGAGAAACGCAAGTTTTTAAACGGCGATAATGGCGATTCAGCGTAAGTAAACCCGTATCGCGTCACGCAGGCTGTTTAAAATGTGGTGCAGCTAGTCTGGGAGACTGTCTGCTGCTCCCAATGTCAAGGATATCACCTTGAGAATCACGCTGGGAAAATAATTTCACATTTTATTGTCAATGCTTTCAGCAGAACATTTTATTGAGTTTGTGTGTGAAAGACGACTGTTTAAGGGACATTGAGGATGAGGATTAAACCTGTGAGGATGGATTACACAAAGTAAGGAAAGAGGTCTTTATCGGAAACAAGCTGTAGTTGGCTTATGTCTGCATCAGATTTGTATGTGATTTGATATTAATTATTTAATTGTATGTATGCTTTTCCCATTTTGAGCATACACATAACACTTTCCCTCAAGGTGTTTTGCATTTTTATGACATTATATTTGAAAGAGATAATCGCTGTATTATGTAAGATATAGGTTCACAGAATGGGTATGTTTTAAAAGGATGAGAAAGTGATTAATTTAGCCTTAACAGTAAAAAATGTCTTATTAGTATTAGCTTCCAATGTTTTTATAATGTACAGACTACAGAATAATTATCTATAAATAAATATTACAATGAATTTACACGTGAAGTATTTCCATATTTTTATGATGCCCAAATGTAATGACTTGTGTGTAACCTTGAATGAGGCTTGTGGAGAATAGGACGAGCATTCTTTAAATGACCATGAGCCACACTCTTTGTGCACATCTCTCGTTGTTGGTTCCTGTCCATTTATGCTGCAGATGAATTTTTAGTGGCATTTGGGCCTGTGTCCATATTTTTAAAATAACTAAATGATTAAGACTCTAGCAAAGCCTGGTGTGGTGAGTGCAAGCTATGGTATGGTAGAATTGTGCCACGTCCAATATCTGTCTGAACAGTACATAAGAAGCTTAATGGTAGCTACTCACTTAGTTTGCACTGATTTGTGCCTGAACGAGAGCGGCTCACAGCTGGAGTAGCGTCCTCCTCGCAGCGAAAGTTTGAGAGCTGCAACACAAGTGGATTTTTGCGCAATTACAATATGTCAGTAATCACACTTGGCATGGTTGGGTTACAGTTGGGTGGAAGCCATTCCAACACAAGGCAAATAATGGAAACGTGTTTCATCAAAAGCGATTTACATTAATTAAGTCGTTTTCATGCTCTGCTGATTGTCTTTCATCTGGTACCATGCATACGGTGTGGGGTTTTTTTTAAGAAAAGATAACATACTCCTTTTTTTTTTTTCTCCACATAGGGGAATCAGACCAAGCTGTTACTCGATAGACATTCTCATCAGAGCTCGCTTGAAGTGTGTGACGTATGTATGTACGAGGAGAAAACTGAAGTGTTTTTGCATCTCCATGTGGTTGTGTCTCACTGATGGGCACGGTAATATCAGATCTCTTGGACAGCCCTCCATTGATTGACGGTGATATAAAGTATGTACAGTTTCAGAGGAAACTGAAATTGATATTTGGTCTCTGAGAAAATGTGTTGGTGCCCTGAAAGAAGGTTTTCCCGCACAATTTTATGAATGTGTTGTATGTGAGGAAATGAAAGTTCTGATATTACTGAAATTCAGATTCTTATACTGTCTCGGTAACGTTAGACAGACGCACTTTGAATACTTCATTTTTGTGGTTTGGAGAGGCTTAGTAAGATCAAGGAATGGCTGTGACAAAACCTGTCTTCTCATTTGCCTAGATTCATGGTAAGATTATTCGGACAAAGTGTGTTTTTAAGCAATTTTCCAAATTTTTCTTATCAGTACTGAACATTTTCAGCCATGCAGGGGTAAACGTGCAAAGCAAAATATCTGTATATGTATTTTTTTTTTAAGGAGACCAGACAGTCTTCCCACCTTTTGTATTTATTTATGTTTTGTTTTTTGCTTTATTCAATCAGGGAGAAAGCAGAGAGAGTAACAGATAGAGAGGAAATCACAAATCAAACCCCCAGCTGTGAAGGGGGACTCGTACATAGCTTGTGAGTCTGAGCCACACATTTTCCAAAAATATTCGCATATCTCTTTGAGAGTAGGGGTGGGTGGTTTTTTATTTTTCAAACTGTTTATTCTAAAGAAAACCATGTAAACAACATGGAACTCAAGCAAAAGAAAAACATTAATTTTTAAAAATCTTAAAATCAAACAGAAATCAGTGGGTGTGAAGTGTGTTCTTAGCTGCTTGTTAGATTTCTCGGAAGTGTGTTCTGTAATTATTTGTTGTTTGTGTATATTGTTCTACCCTTGAGCCTTTCTTTTTGTTTCTTTTTTCCCCCTCTAATCCTAGTTCTGAAACCTCTTATTAAAGCTGTACAGCATTAGCTGTGTGTTGTTCTGCCTGGTTCTGACACTAGAGATCAGAACCATGATGGCCGCTGCCCCGGTCGTTAGCTCAGTCTGTGGCGCTGCGGAGCGGAACCGTGTCGGCCCAGAGCCTGAAGGACGTCCGCTTTCCCAAATGAGTGATTGTGCGGCTGATTGGGTGCAGCACCTCGCCCTGTCTAACTTGGCTGAGGACGGAAGGCCCAGATTGCTGAGGTGCTGCTGTCGAGTGCGAGGAGTCCACAGCCCAGCGCGCAGCGAGTTCCATTTTTTCTGAGAAAATCCACCCAGCAGGACCCGCCCTGGACTTTCTTTACCTCACCACACACAGGGCGCCAGAGCGGATCTGCTCTGTGTCAACGAGGGCCCGCAGATTAAGCCACTAAATTGCACACAGTCTTTAATTAGACCAGCACAACTTTATTAAAAAAGTTTCTGTTACCTAGATACCAAGCAGGCATTACACAACTTTTTCACTCCAGCTTTGACTCCACGGGTTTTTTCCCCTCTCCCAACTTTTTCCCCCTTTCCTTATGTCTGTCTTTTTTATTTTTTAGATCTAATCTTTTCATCACGAGGCTGAAAATCATGACTGGAAAGACTTTGTCTTTGGTTCCAGAAAGCAGCATTCTGTCAATCCCTGAGTTAACTCTTTGAGCTCGCTGGCCGTTGTAGCCCCGAATGCTGTTATCAGGACTGTATCTCCTGTTGAAAATCCTGTAAGATGATAACACAGTTTACTTATTTGCATGGGACCAATGACTTTCTTTATCAAGCAGTGTGAATGATTTTTGCCCAGGGATTTTTCATCTTGTTTAGCTCCAAATGAAAATGTCACCACTTTTATGTAAAGCAGTTTTCTTCTCATACGGACAGCATTCCTCATTTTTAGTTGGAGAACTTCTCTTTTGAATTTGCATTTAGAAACTTGATGAATTTGGGGAGCTGCCATATGTAGTGTTCAACTTGAAAGAGAATATCTCTGTCCTTGAGAAATTTGAGGGTGCTTTTTTAAATATTTTTTTTGTTGGATAGTATTCTCACTGCTTCCAGTGTACCGACCAGAGATCCAAATGTAACCACACCCCTATTTAAAGCATTAGCGGAAAGAGTTGCCCCACATTAAGGAATTACAACTTTTTTTCAAAGTTGACTCTTACTTTCACGTCTGTTCTATGGTGAGAAGATCAAAGGGGTGACTGGCTTTGAATTTTGGAAACTCTTTTAATTAAAAAAAATAATAATTTGGGGGGAAAGGCTGGATTTTCTTTGATGCGTGTTCCAGGCGTGTCTTGTGCTTTATGCGGTTATTATGCACGATTTTACTTCGGCTATTTTAAGAAAGAAAAAAAATCTATGTAAAGTTTTGATTAGACTACCTTCTCTACTCAGATGAATTAGAAAACACTATAGCATTTGTCTTAGCAGTCTTAACTTTCCTTTTTGTGATCTGTTTATTATGCAACATTAAAGTCTACTTAATAGGATTTAGCATTAGCAAAATCTACTGAAATATAGATTATAGTATTATTTGCTTGAATTAAAAAAAAAACTCGACACTGATAAACACAGTATGTGTGTATTTCTTTACTTTGGATGCAATACTTAGCCTTTTTTGCCAAAAAAAGTCATATTCATCTGGGCAAATTCATACTTCAAAGTCATACTTGTGCTCTCTGGCAATTTATCACCATATTTTTCAAAAGAAAAACTAATTTCAACATTTTGTGGTAGCCTATGCAGTTACTGTGAAAATATAACACTTTCTACATCATTTAGGTTTTCATCTCAGATCATATGTTCCTGGTTTTGCCATTTCACCGGGAATACCTGTGGTGTTATGTGTTTTGGCTGTTCAGTGAAGTTAGATCTGTAAAACTGTGTTTTCCAACAAAATTTATGTAACATTAATTACAGAATCCCAGTATTCCCTTAAAGTAAAAAACATTCCAAAACATTTCTTAAAGGTGGTAGCTACCGACAATAATTCAAGTGTTTCTCCCCTGCCCCCATCTGCTAACATACCTAAACAATCTTCTATTTTGGCAGTATTTGTATCAAAAACTTTAATAATGGAAAGACTTGTATATAAGACCAGTCTATGTAATACGAGCTCTGATTGAGCACAGATATCTCTTGCCTTGGAGGTCAGCGATTGTTCAAGGTGAGGCTCCCGTATGGGGCAGCCCTACGGATAGAGGTGCTTAGATGGGGCTGGATGTGTCACGGCAGACCTTCTTATTGGTGCCCTGCGTGTCTGCCCCCCTCTTCGCGGCCTCGTGTCTCCCGCCCGCTTGCCCCCTGTGTCTCTCGGCTGCCCCGATGCCAGGCTGATGTCAGCTGGAGCAGTGTCTGTGTGAGTCACTCCAGGATGGTGCCAGGACCTCCAAACTGCAAGCTGGAACTGAGAGAAGGATTGTGCCTTGGCTGCGTATCCTCACGCGCTGTTCTGCGTTCAGTCTCGGAAGCTTCACTCTTCCTTACTCTCTTCGCCCTTTACTGTTGCATTTAGCTCCGTACACTTTTTCTGTGTGCGCCCTCTACCTTTTGTCCACGTCGATACACTTTTAAACTTCACTTCACATCTCCTTAGCACTTTACACACCTCTGTTCATCCTTTTAAAACACCCTGGCCCTGTGTAGCCCTAAATGTTCCTCCACTCCCATAACCCTGTCCAGGTGTGTCCCGTATGGGAGGCCTGGTGAAACTGGTTCTCTACCCATCCACGTGGAGATGGACTGCAGCTGTGTAAAGACTCGCCCGTCCAGGAATGCAGACACAAAGAGCGGCAGTGTTCGCCAGCGAGTGGGGAACGGGACGGAATACCCAGCACGCAGGTCCCAACACGCCCCGAACGTCTATCGCTACGCTGCCGAGAGCTCCTTTCATCCTGCTTTGAAACTGGAAAAACAGGGAAGGGGAAGGGTGGGGACTCGTATCCGAATGGGGACCCAGAATGGAGCTCTAACTCCAGTCTCTGCGGTTGCTTTAAGTAACTTATTGGTTCGGTGATCACAGCAGAGGAACATTTCCATTCTGTATGCGATCCAGTCAGCGGGTCCTGAGTCTCACTGTAAATGATCCACATAAAATACCGGCAGTGTCAGCTCTGAACGTGCCAATCAACCGATCCGCTAATGCAAAGTAATGCCTTCCTTTCTTTTAAATTGATTTGAATGCTCCGCATGTGCTAATTATTAAAGAGCATTAATTGGTCATTTCAACCGAATAAGATTTTTTATCAATTAAGTATATAGATTTCTTTCAGTTTAAAGGGGGGGAAATTATGCATGACACGGCGTGGTGATTGCATTGTAAGGTGAGAGTATCAATGTCATTAAAAAAAAGAAAAGAAAGAGAAATATATGGCCATTTGAAGATGTTCTTTTGTGTGAAATCAATTCAGGAATGAACCAGTAGGGGGCATTGTGGTTTAACTGTCCATTCCACTGACTTAAAGGGTTGGATTTTGAAGCACAGTCTTGACTTGTTTCTGTTTGTTAAATAAGGCAGAACTGCTCTTACTTATTTTATCCCTTTTTCATTAAGTCCTCTTTTTAGTAGAATCATTCGATAGAATCTTTTCCATTCACATTTGCACACAACACACTTGTCAAGGATAACATCAATGAGTCTACTTCTGGACGTATGCACTCTGGGATAGCAGCAGAAAAGCAGTGTGCACCACAGACTTTGTGGGGCTTTCCTGAGTAGGATCACTAAACCAGATCATATTAAATAAATTATTATACCAGTATTTTTAATGGACTGCGACTAAATGGACTTCTGTTTTCATTTTTCTGTTATAATTCTAATGTTAGGTCCTTCATTACTAATAAAATTTATATATATATATTTTTTAATCTTATTTTATAATATTTCTTTCTGTGTACAAGTGACAAATTATCAAAATTATGAGGGGGGGGGGCTTTTTTTCAACTGTGACATGACAAACGAGAGCAGTTCTCGGTGCGTTCCAGGTGCGGTTTTTTATCTGTCTGTGGAAGTTTTTTTGTGATCAGGTATGCAAGGCCCGAGTATGGAGTGCATTCAAATTCATTTTTTAATCTTTTATGGAAAAGGAATGGCTGACGTTCTGTCTTTGTTCTTTACGGGTAGTACTCAGGGTTGTGTCCGGTCAGCTGTCGTGGAATGCAGACGGGTGCTTAGCCAATCTGCCCCTGTTTTTTCTGTCATTATGCACCTAATCGCTTCATATAGGTGCCATCAATTGACATGGAGCCAAGACGCTGCCCCGGATATGTCTGTGTGCAGCAGAAGTGCGGATCTGATCGTCCAGGTTCTCCTGGTTATGCAGGGGTTTTGGAAGTGGAACGTTGTTTAAAGATAGTTTAGTGCTGCAAAGGTACTGTACATATTAAGCACATTTTCATATGGGAAAAATATTGCCAGGTATATATCTTTTGTTTAATAATGCTAATAAAAATAATGATAATAAAAATAATATTTGTTATCACAAAACAATGAAAGTAGCCAAACTATGAATGAATTAATTTTAATTAAAAAAAATTATATTAAAGGTTTTTTTTTTTTTATTAGTCCATGAGTTTATTTGCATTTAATGTGCAGTTATCACTCATTTAAATTGCACATTCAGTTGATCTACATTAGAAGCTACTTTGCATCTTTAATTTTATTTATGTTTCAGACTCTCTTTCTCAGTATTGGCAACATTAAATTATTACACTCAGAATTATATAGCCCAAACTATTAGCTTAAGAACAGTTTCATTGAATGAACTACACAGAACTTTGAAATGGATGCATGCACTGCACTATATGATTTTACTCCCCTTGGTTATATTCTAAATCTCTTACGAGATTTCCTAGAGGACTGCAACCACATTTGTTTTGGTTTGAGGTTGAATTTTAATGATTTTTATTTCGCTGTGAAATTGTGAGATTGTGAGAACAAAGTCCTTTCATGACACACACCTCTACTAAGGGGATTTGTGTGCCTAAATTGGCCACCCTCTCACAACGATTCGTACCGTGCAGCACCCAAGCCTGTAATATCAACAGCGCGCTCCACGCTGTAGAGTGGAAATGTGTTTTCTTCTCAGCGTGTGAAGAGAAACCCTCTGGGCAAGACCGCAGCCTCTCTAACACACATTTCTGGGTGTCTCTTCTCCCGCACACTGCCAGTTTTGCTAAAGTGATTTAGCACGTTGACTTGTAATTTTGTATCCGATATAAAGAGGATTTTCTTTTTCTATTACACTCAAAAGGAATTTGCCCTGTAGGTATTGTGGGCTTCTATTGTTCAGGAATTAATAGCAGTGACTGTTCCTTTTGAAATACTCCTGTGTCTTTGCATGCACAAATTCTTCAATTTTACCACAAAACACTCAGCCATTAGAAGTGTTTGTAGAACAAACGGCATGCTCTTTTGAGAGATACTTCATGCCCTCCCACATTCTTGTACGTCTTAAAGTAAGATTGTATTTAAATATACAATTGTTTAATGTAATCTCATCAAATGCATGGAAAGTGCTTATCCAATGTACTTAAAAACATGATGGTAGTTTTTGTAGTGTGACAAAAGAAAATTATTTACCTTTTGTTTTGTTAATTTTATTTTTCAAAAAAGAATTTATTAATCTGCTATTTTACTCACACACATGAAAAATGCTTTACATATTTTGTGAATACTGCAAAATCTATTGAATATGCTGCTATTATTTTAGTATTATCATCTTTCTTGTTATAAAAACCAAAAGCAAAAATGCTAAATACATAATAGTGTAAGGCTTTGAAAATCACAGAATATTCATAATTAGTCCCAGAATCCATTATGAAGTATACATGCTTTTATGGGGAATTATTGATGTGTATTCACTTTAATATAGAATATGGTATTTTATATAGGAAATCATGATTTAAACAATGCTGATTTTGCACAGTATTGAATGCGTAATCGATGCGAGATATTTGATAAATTCTGGAATTTCAACCCAAACTATTGTTTTTAGGTGCACACACATTAGTCAAAATGACAAAAGGAATCCAACCTAATTTTCACACAATAGATGAACATTCAATCAAGCACATGCCAATACATTGATGCTGGCGATTCAGAAAAGTACAGATTTAAATGGCAGCCAATAGTCATTAACAGTATATCCGAAAACAGACGGACGATTGCCCATAGATCACTAACGACAGGAAATCCATCTGCCTTTCCCTCTATCTATCTATCCATCCAGCTCTATCTCGTCTCCACTGTCTATTAATCTGTGTCCATTTCTCTTACTGTACCACTGTGCCCTCGCTGCCCCCATCCATCCTTGCCAATTGTAATAATTTGTCTTCTCTGTGAAATGAGAGCTTAGTGGCGTGATGATATTCCACCGGAGGTTTCTGGGCCCTGTCGCCGTTTCGGCCCTTGTTGGTGTCCGGTTGCCTGCGGTCCGCACGGTGATTCTGGCAGGCAGTAAAGCCCGTTGACCCCCTAAAAGTCGCCTGCTCTGGGCCCATTGTTGGTGGGTGTCATTATTGGACCGCGCGCATATAAGGGGCTATAAGGTTTACCGTGCTGATCTCTTCACCGCATGTATAATACTCCCTTACATATTCCTTGTTATTCTAGTTTAGTACTGCAATCAGGCACGGCTTGCCAATAAAGTTTATTGTACGGAGCTAAGTGTCAATATCTTTAGCACCCCTGGGCTGGGGTGGCGGTAATTAAAATGCCACAGAGAGCGTGGGACAGGCATGAAAATTTGATGGCAAATTGATTTCAGGTTCATCTTGAAATTTGTCCTCAGCTGGACTCGATACTCCTGCCTTCTGCTGGATGGCTTTTGTCACGAGGGTCTGTCAACAGCGAGACGCCGCGGGTGCACCCTGAATAATAAACACGGAGCCCTCTTCCGTACGCACAACTCTTCCCCCCCACAAGGCTCGGAATGTTGGGGACGCACCCTTCCATAATAACCTGTCAGACTCCCTCCGTGATAACCGCGAGTTAGTCAAAAACATTTAAGATGATACCTCAGAAACATTTTCTCCCTCCAAAATGTGCCACTTAAATATCGTGACGTCCGATAGATGCGCTGCGTTTTTCCCCTGGCCTGTAGCGCTGTGGGGTCACGTGACTGCTCCTTTGTTCGAAGCAGTTGTGTCATTTTCTTGGTAATCATCGTTATTTTAAAGGCTTTCTCACCCAGCGACATGGTGAATGTGGGTCATTGACCACTGTGGTGAGTGGGATAGTTTTAACACGCACCTCTTTTCTCTCCCAAGAGCCCCACATTGAGCTGAAAGTGATATGTGTGGGGGATGTCCATTGATTGCTGAAGGACCAAGGTGTATTGTAGCTCCAGCTTGTTCCAATCCTGATACTCCATATTCTTCTCTCTCCCTATATTGTATGTCTGTATTTGACATATTTATTAATAACGCTCACAAATACAAAACAAACATTCACTCTGTGATCTAAGATTTTTATGTGTTTTTATTCTCTAGAATGATTTCAGTGTAAATCAGTGAAACATCGTACTATTTAACATAAACAAACATAAGCTTTTTGGAATTATGCTAATACTTGTTTCACATTTAAATTAAGGAATTATCTTCAAACACACCGTACCCATCTTATTATTATTATTATTTCAGTATGTTGTGCATTTAATGAACATTTAGGTGAGTAAATAATCTTATTGTCACAGTATTATCCCTTTAGGATATTTGTATTGGTTGATCACAGTTGGTTTGTTTTGAATTGATGACAGAGGCGGAAGACTGGCCACTGACCTTGGCTGTGGTAAAACAATCTCAGATATCTCACATGATATCTCAACGCGACGCGCTCTGCGGAAGAACCTTCCTCCCATAAAGTGCGGAGCTTGACACTCGCATGTTACGCAACCTGCCACCGCTGACCGAGGAGACCGGAGACCCCACCGTTCCTATTAGAAAACCCGCTCCCAGCCCCCTTATAATCTACATCCTGTAACTGAGCAATTACTCAGAGCTGAGCTCATACAAAATATGATCGTTTTTAAAAAGTCTCCTTCCCTCTGCGAGGGCGTATTGGTATCAGCGATCTCCTTTATCCATTAGATGCTACATAATGTGGATGTTTGATTCAGATAATAGTTTTTGAATATTTATGGGAGTGCTTGTTTTTCACAGAAGACTATTTTGAAGAGTGTGTGTATATAAGAGTCTGTAAATAGGAGCTGAGAGGTTGTCTGGAGAACGTGGGGGAAGGGCAGCGGGGGGGGGGGGGGGGTGGATACTGTGACAGGGGTTTGTGTACTTTTCAGCACGTGGTAGGTGGTGGAGGGTTGAAAATAACTCCACTCCCAGCCTCAGCGAGTGCCAGAGCACCACTCGACGCTCCGTGCTGGGGTTCCACGGATAAAGCTGGGTAATGCAGTGATGCAGGCCTCTTTACCATCGCAACACCAGGCAGTCTTTACTACAGACGCCTGCTATTCTTTCATTCGCTCTGTCTGAACACCAGCAATTCCTTCTTTCTTTTTTATCATGTGTAGTCCTACATTTAATCCAGTCCTCTCACGTCTCCTATCAGGCTGTTTCATAAGCCAAGTTTGGTTTCCCAGGTAGCCCTTAAAATGTAATAATTAACTAAATGCTGAGTGCAATATGTTTGCTAACCCATAACTGTAATCCCAAGACAATATGATGATAAAATTATAGATGGCTTGGATTGATTTGTTCTTACTTTAATAATGGGAATGTTGTAAATGACTTTTATGATTATTTTTTTTACTATACATGCAATATGCCTTTAAACTATAACAAAACAAGTGTTATACTGTACACAGTGTTTTTGTTATGTTGGTCTCTGAATAATGACAATGGCAAAATTGTTCTCTTATTTTGACCAATTTTGTGTTCCTCTCTATTATGTATATCCGCTAACTCTGAACTAGGTTATGAGCTGTTGGCAGTACCGCTGCTCTGTTTCTATATTGCTGTTTATTTATTGGTCTGTCAGCCATGTGACATATCAGTCAGTCTCTCTTGTGATGGGTTAATAACTTCATTGCCATTGATACAATTAGTGCTATTTTTCCTTCTTCCTGTATATTTTCAACATGCTGCTTTCCGTACGATTTTCTTAAATATGTAAAGATGTTCTGAAAATGCATTTTTTTTGGTGAGCAGCGTGATGAAAACATCTCTCATCATAACCTGCTTCTGCAAGGGGCGGCCTCAAGGTTCAATCTAAAGTAAAACACAAAAACAATTTCAAATTACAATGGAGAGAGATTAGAATAAGATGAAGTTTGTGGAAGCAGTTGTCGATGGGAAGGGGAGATAGTGCATATTCATTATGACAGTATTCAGAATGGACTGCAGGCGCATAGTGGGAACAGATGGTTTTGTAATTTAAGTCTGAAGTCTCAGACAGGGGAACATCACTGCGTGTCAACATGGAACGGCGTCTCCCGTTTTAAATGGAATCAATTGTGAGCAGATTGGAGACGTTTCGCATACAATAATTGAATATTACTGCCAGCTCATTTTAACACCCTTCTGCTTGTCCTGTGGGTAGCTAACGTTGGCACAGAGAATGTCATCATTCGAGCTGGTTTGGGGAAACTACCAGTGCATCTGAAAAATTCATATTAATCTGAATATGTTACAGGAATATTCATTTTAAAGAAAAGGGTGTGTGTGTGCGTGTGTGCGTGCGTGTGTGCTTATGCGTTTGTGTGTGCGCGTCTGCGTGTGCATGTGTGTGTGTGTGGGTGGGTGTGTGTGTGTGTGTGTCTGTCTGTCTTCATCTTTTTTCCCAGGCCAGTTAAATTAGGGAGAGAGAGAGAGACAGAGAGAGGGAGTGAGAGAGACGGAGAGGGAGACGGTCATCTAATTTACATATTCTCTGTGGCGTTCATTGAATGTGTCCAGACGTCTGCCTGACACAAAACACCCGGTGTGGATAGCACAATCTGCTCTAAGGTAACCTCTTATCAGTTGCATCAGGTTTGTTTGAGTGGGATGACATAATCAATAATCAGAACTGTTAATCAATGATATTTTAAATAAGCATTGATCGTGCTTACAAGGTTAGCCAGGTTTATCGGTTTACATTAAGCAAAGTAACACAATGAATGAAGCGCTGTGACTGGGATGGGTCCTTCCTCTCTCCCGCTCACTTTTCAGGAGAAACGTCTGGAAGGGAGGAGGAGGTGTTCTGCCTTTTCTTGTCCATCAGCACCCAGGCTTTGTTCATTTCACTTCCAGAGGGATGCTTTAGAATGATTCTAGTTTGATCCTCTTTCAGGCCCTATTATATCCCCTGTATTAAAACACTAATTTTCAGAATGCGCACAAGGTCAGCTCTGCTCTCTGTGGATCTCTGTGTAGATGAGCGCATGGCTTTTCCACGCATTGCAAAAATTAAATAAAAAAAACACAAACAAAATAAAATAAATAATAATTTTGCATTGTCCAAGCACCCCCTCCCCCGCTTCAATGCATTTGATTGGTCAGAATGTAATTATCTCATACAATTATGCTCAGCCTCATCGCGTTACTGTGGATTTGAATATGGATGTGTAATAGCCTGCCTCCTCCTGGGGTTTGGGCCTCTGTAAAGCCATAGAAATGCCCTTGAGGGCCCAGGGTTGCCAACCCATTGAATTTATGCTCAGCTATTTCACAGCGGTGCTTTATCCCTGAGCTCTGGGCTGTCTCCCCACAGAGCTCCTTCCCTGGAAAGCTATTGTGGCTGGAATAGATTTGAGGACATGGGCTGGACCTGATGGGCCTTTATGGATTGAGCATGAAAAATGGTGTGTTTGAATACCAGCAGTAAAGTGCCCAAGGTTTCTGACAGCTACTACAAATATGTTGTAAGGGCTGTCTAATAAGGGCAGTAGTATGTGAAATACATATTTATTGATTCATTTTTATTTATTTCCCCCCCCCATGTTTTTAAATCTGCACTAGACGTAATCGTTTCTATTACGTCAGGTAAGAGCTGTCCAATAGTCTTGGTTGCCTTCCGGTATTTAATTAAATTAATTTTAGTTTTTTAAACCAGCGTCATGGTTGTTGGGCAGAGACATTTCATAAGTATTGTTTCCACGTTCAGGATATTTGCATATGGCACAGTGTCTGTTGCCTCCAATTATTGACACAGTCTTGCAGTCAGAGGTCACAGGTGTACGTTTGCTTTGCAAAGCGGCGTGATGTCCCGTTAGGGAGGGCGAATGCCCGCAACGCGCTTCCTCAGCCTCCTCTCACAGAATTTTTAAATAACCACGTTCATGAGAACTGTTAACACATTTTTGGAATGATGTGTTCGAATATGATGGTCAGTTCTGAGACATTAAGAAGAATGAGTATATGTGATCGGCAGCAGGTACACACTGTCTGTTGAACATACCCATGTTTGCTGTAAGGTATTCCAATACATGTAGTATCATAGAGGAACTATTTGTCAATGTCTGATTTACTGTGCTTCCCATACAAACCTTAGGTTCTGCAGCATTTATCTCCATTTCCTAATGGTGCTTCAACAGTAACAGCATAAGGGGTAGTTTTTCATTTTAATGGCTTCTGGAACATTCATGTCTTGCATGTAGACTAGACCAGTTAGGCAAGCCAAAATAATGTTTTGGAAAACAAATATAATAAAAAATCAGCTTTTGTATGGTGTGAAATGTGTGGTTGTGGTTTAGAAAGAGTGTGGAGTTAGCTACCCTTATGTTTTAAAATTGCTTAAACTCATATAAGCACAAATGTTGAGGTTCTGAGAGACTGACTGCCGTTTTTTTAAAAATCTGTTGGAGAGGGATTGAGGGTTGGATAAAAAGGGAAAGAACGTCTTTTTTTGCCCACTGCAATTCACACAGGGAGACAGATGCTGAAATTGTGCTTAAATTGCAGGGCATCTGGTATGCAGACATTGTGATTTTATTCTTCTATTAAACCTAATAACTTTTTCTCTCCAGCCACGACTGTCACAAGCCGACCTGTTACGCACACTCCATAAGTGAATTGGAAATTAGCGGAAGTAAGTGCTCTCCTGTCTCTTGCGAGAGCATATCCAAGCTGAACGATTAGTGTGTAATGCAACCGAAATTCCAGTGGATGTGCTCCACTTGGAGGGCAGGCTGCCAGCTCCGGCTTGGCTCAGGACCCAAAAATTCAACCGAGATGGGTTCTATTCATACAATGCACCTGATCTTCTTGTGTTGTTGTTATCTCTGAAATTGAACCATAAGGTGATGATGAGATGTTAACCACACATCCCTTGAAGACAAAAAGATTAATTAAGACCCCCCCCCACACACACACACACACACACACACACACACACACAAGCACACACACACTTTCACTTACACGGGCACACACACATGTGCTCGCACACACACATGCACACACACAATCACATGCACGCACACACACAATCACATGCACGCACACACACACACACATTCACACAATCACATATACACACACCCAGTGGTGTAGTTGCTGGAGGCCCCCACTGTGGCAAGTGAAGGTTTTAATCAATCTGTGTTTGGGGGTGGGGTGGTTTAGTTTCCCTCCCTCTTTATGAAAGATGCTTCTCTCTCTCTCTCTCTCTCTCTCTCTCTCTCTCTCTCTCTCTCTCTCTCTCTCTCTCTCTCGCTCAATCTCTCTCTCGCTCAATCTCTCTCTCTCTCAATCTCTCTCGCTCACTCTCTCTCTCTCTCTCTCTCTCTCTCTCTCTCTCGCTCTCTCGCTCACTCACTCTCTTGCTCTCTCTCTCTCATGTGACAGGCTGTGTCACCCACACCCCCCTTCGCCGCGCCTCCCCTCTCTCACTAGCTATTAGACAACCTCCGCCTCCCTCTCTCCGATCCTCATGTATTACTATTAGAAGACATCCACACTGGGAGAATCGCCCTGTTCCTCTGTTTTGATTAATATTTTATCAGCCGCGGGGAGGAAATGGTGTTCTTTAGCTGCTGTAATAAGTAATGGAGCGGATGCGCCGGGCTGCAGAGGGGCAGCATAGGCGGGGCGGCGGGGCTGCTGGGAGATTGCCCCGGTTCAGGTCTGCTGAGAGGCGCGCTCGCCTCTCTACCTGCGGTGCTCTCTCCCGCTGCATGAGCAATCAGTTCAGCTGCAGGAATTACTCCTGTCATCGCCATGGCTATTACTACAGGAGCTGATTTTTACTTATTGTGGGGGATAAAGGAGCGCGCTCAGTTCGCCTCACGTTTAATTAGTTATCGGGATTATTAAGGAGAAGCGGACCTGCAGATACGCTGTACGGACAGTGGGACAAAGATTAGGGGACTCTTTTCAGTGAGCTGCTGGGTTTCATGGTGGTGAGGGAGGGTGGAGATGAGAGAGTAGTAGTGGGGTCCTGCAGGATCGTTATCCTGGGAGACGGGCAGGGCCACTTACCTGGCTGTCTGGCTCCCTAAAGCCCAGGGGCCCGTTAGCTACAGCCATGAGGTCATCTCACAGTATTTCTATTCTACTGGAGGCAAAGCTTAACTTAACTGGTCTGCAGTATCACTGCTCCTGCTGTTATATCCATTCTCACTTTTCTCTCTCTGGATTACTGTTGGGCATTACAGTACAGACCTAATGACCCATGTTAACTACTCATATGTTTTCCTGGTACATTTAATGAGTCTTATTTTGTATGTCATTCTTAGTTGTATGATAGCATATCAAATTGTAAACTGTAAACTGTGTGTGTGTGTGTGTGTGTGTGTGTGTGTGTGTGCGCGTGTGTGTGTGTGTGTGTGCGTGCGTGCGCATATAAAGCACAAGGTCATCTGTTGGTACATTAGGATTTTTTGAAGTACAAATGTTTTTGTGTCACTAGGGATAGCAGTCTTCAGAAGCAGAATTGTCAAAATGGCAAATTTTCTTTGGTTGGGTTAAAACCATAGGTGTAAAATCAGTTTCATTGCTCTGACAGAGGTAACTTCCTGTGTCCGCCGCACAAAGAGGATGAGCGGTGTGTGACAGCTGCTGATGCAAGCGTGTGTTCCCTGCTATTATACAGGCTTGTGTCCCTGCTCTGTCTGTAAGCCTGTTATTGTACCCCTCCCCAAATTCTTAAAAGTTAGGCCTGTGGAGCCAAGCCATGGCTGGGTTGCCAGATCATGACTTTTTATTTTTATTTTTTATTTTTTTTTTTGCAAAGGAGATGTTGTTTTTCTCTGTTTTGCAACAGTACATAATTATGAGCAGTTCTTTAAGACACAGAATGCTAGTTTTGGCGCCAAAGCCAAAGCCCAGTCTTTTGTTTTTGCGCAAACTAAACTGGATGGAATTACTTCTTTTGGCTCAGTTTGTTTGGAAAAGAAGACAATTCCCTCAGTAATACAATCTTTTCAGTGCATGAGTGTCGATTTGGATGCTTTTTTTGAATTGCAAAATTTGTACCAAGAACAGTCTGAGCGCTCAGAAAAACTTTTACCTTCATAAAATAGACACCAGCACTGCACTTCAGTCACTGGCTGTTTCAGATCTACAGCATTTGTGAAATTTTAATGTTTCAACTGAAGTTTACACAAAACAAGTTGACGCTACAATTGAACAAAAAGTACCTGTAGGTGCAATCAGACAATGATGAAACAATATAAAGCTGAAAGATTAGAAATACTTCATTATATACTTTAGAAATTGAATAAAAGACTTGTTGACTTCACTCATCCAACACTTGATGACTGGAGCTGGCATTTCTCCTGTGGAAAACACTATACGGAGCCACTGATATTACCCTCATTGAAGCTGTGTAAATTTTAAACTGTCGGAATATAAATGGTAAATAACACGTGATCAGTTTACTTACTCTTATTCTGATATGTATGTATGTATGTTTTTTGTTTTGTTTCTTACAGCGCTAGTACTGACACTGTGCTTGGTACACAATGTGCAACAGTTGCATCTGAAATAAGAGTGAACTGTTGATTTTTTGTTTAGTTCACACATGAAATTGTGAGTACAAGTGTTGCAGCAGCGATGGTGGTGCAGAGGACTGAAGTTGTGCTCTCTGGAGTTACCGTGCTCTCAAAAGGTCTCGACCTGTGGGTTCACACACCTATCTCCTGCAGCCATGAAGAAGTCGTGAAGAAAGTAAGCCTGTCAGCCGGACTTCTGGGAGGGGCTGGAGCCTAATTATAATTATAGAGAGGGCAAGGCTTTTGGCAGGCGGGGCTGAACTCCAGCACCGCCTTATCTCCGGGACGTACGACAGGGAGGCCGGCCTCTCCCCTCGCGCCCCCGCTGCCTCGCCCTCAGCTCCATCTCTGTCACCGTGTGTACACCACCACAGCCACTCGCATTCCCGCATCATATTTCACCTCAATCATGGCCTGCACGCTCTCCCTCACCCACTGTTGTGATCTATTAGGAGTCTCAATCAGTGGCCTTTTATGGGTTAGCTCCCTGACAGCTAAATGAGTCTCTGAGGTCGGATACGCGGGATAGGGACCTGTCCTGGAGGTACTTAAGGGTGCATGAAATATTCATGAGGACATTGTGAATGGTACGGTACGCCCTCTCCTAAAGGCAAAATTTATAATTGCTGTCAGTCATACCTGTGAATAAGGAGTGGTAATGACCATATTTCATCTTTGCTATTCATTCTTTTTCCCTTTTATCTTCAATAAAATGCACTTGGACAACATGAGGCGTGTAGACAGAGCTGCTGAAGGTTTGGAAAGTTCTGCACTGTTCTTGCCTTCATGTACTTTGTACACGCTCCCTCGTTTGTGTCTTCACAGAGGTGTAGCCATTGACTCACTCACCTTTTTATTTCTGCTTGTTTATCCTGCAGGTTGGCTTGTGAACCTGCCTTTGGTTTTTTTACTGGCCCGTTTAACAGGGAGTGCTTTATTCGCCGTATATATCCAGGTTAAAGGTGAGATTTCAGCCAAATGAACTGTGCAAACACAGACGTGATAAAGTGTGACTCGGATATACAAAATGGCAATTAATAAAGCTCATCTGTGATACAGCTGGTCACAAGGAGCTTGGTTTCCATCAGAGCAAGGCACACAATAAGGGCAAAGTAAGCAGGCTTTTAAAAATCCCCTCTCATCAGCACTGTTTCAATTCCACAAAAAGACTTCCCTCATTATTGAAGGCTCTCTGCTAAGAGGTGGTGATGTGTTATCCTGTTAATACAAATCTGTGCTCAGGTGAAATTAAGCTTTTCATTTTTTTAATTGGGAAATGATCCGCAGACGGGCAGAGAGGACAAGACACAAGGGTATTCTACAAGCTTTCCTTTCTACTTAGTGTAACTCTCTCGCTACGTGACCTTGGCTGAGTCACATGACCTGGCTCACTTCAGCACTCTGGAAACGGCACGTTATCATGGCGGAATAGAAGAAGAAAAAAAAGAGGGGAAAAAAATCATATTAGTTTTGTTGACCAACACATGAATTATTCCACAAGTACTGTTTGTGGTTTTCCCCCTGGTACCTTGGTTTTGATTAACTACGTTGTGGAAGTGGTGCGTTAGTCATTTTTCTCCATGTTTTGGATGCAGAAGGCCATGCTCTGTAAGTGGAGGTGGATGCATTAGTGAAACACAAATGAAGATAACCCTTAATGGTGCTGATATTTTTCTGTCAGCCCTTGGTCTGTCCTTGGTGCTCAGGGATTGTGTCTGCTCCAACAAGGTGTGTGTGTGTGTGTGTGTGTGTATATATGAATGAATGAATGAATGAATGAATGAATGAATGAATGAAAGTGTGTGTGTGTGCGCATGTGTGTTTGTGTGTGTGCGCACTAATGAAGGGTAGTTTTAATTTTATTAAATGCAGTAGGGAACAGGGGTATAGTATTTGTGTATAACCGATAGTGTTACATAGGAAAAGGAACCTATTGGCTTAGTGTGGCTGCAATTCTTCTATTTATAGAGCATCCAGTGACTTGTTCAGGAAGTCAGGGCATTTTGTAGGGGTTTAACGCAAACAGTAAGAAGATACTCTTCTCTTCTGCAAGCTGTAACATAGAGATTTACATTTTAACATAAGGCCTGTTTGAGAGAATGTAGATATTCTGGATAAATAAAGAGTCTGGGTAAATTAAGACACAAGCAACATTTTTTTGTCAGTATTAACAGTTACAGTTATAATAGTACCGATTTAAAAATATCAACATTCACAGCAGCTCTATTAAGTAAATATTTATTTATCAATATTGTCTTCCATCTGTACCGATTCTAATTTAGGCACTTAGCACATCCAGTTTAGCATTCCTGTGCTGCTTGAATTCTCTTGTTCACACTGGAACTTTTTTCCTCTGGTTTTTCCCTTTTCTCCATATTGGTAATACTCCTCGCTGTCCCATTTCTTCTTGTGCCTTTTGACTTCTGGCAATCTGCCTCTCCCCCTTTCTTTAAACAGAGAGCAGTTCTGTAGCAGTGTACTGCGTGGAGCTGTGGCTACACCCAGTCGCTGTAGCCTCCCATTCGCTCACCACTAAATCAAAACACACTCACACCTGCTCAACCCAGCGTGCCTGGCCTAGCGCTCTGTGCCATCTGTATGAGGGCGGAGGCAGAATGATCTTTTTGGTGTAGTACGCAGTCATAATTTCTCATTAGTGGGTGGGTCAGAGTTTTCCAGCTATCCGTATTTTTTTGGCACCACCATCCGCAGCATGAGCTGGTGTACATCAGAGATGTTTTTCTGACGGACACCTGTCAGATGCAGACCGTTCCAAGGCCAGAAAACATCATTCATGGCGTTGCAAGCCTTACCAAACAAGCCGTGTGGTGAAGCAGACCTCCCAACGCACAGTCTCCTTTATTTAATCCCCCTGTGACTCGTAGCTGGGGTTTAGGGGACTATATATGTTTAAGGGCTTCAAAGAAAAAAGAGGAGAAGGAAAGCTTTTGAACTGAGTTAAAAAGAACAGGAGCATATTTTCTTCCTTTTCCTCTTAAGAATTACTGCTAAAACTCAGAAAGTAGAGGTCATCTTTTAAAAAGAGAACGACTTTGTTGGATGTCTTCTTTTGTACTCTGCCTTATTTTTAATGTTTTTTTTTTTTGTTTCACTGGAAATATTTTTCTCAGGCTGAATACCCAAATTTCCTTTTCATTTCACGGAAGAAAGCGGAGAGGTCAGCGAGCTTTGCACGGATCACATGACAGCCCTCTAAATGAAAAGACCATCTTACAGTACCTGCAGGCTGGGTTAGGCAGCACACTGGCGCATTGGTACTGACAATCAGTAAGATATTTCCCATGATGCTCTTCACGCCATCCACTCAGACTTGGCTATGGCTATAACACCAATCACACTGTTATAATAATAATAATAATAACATAACTGCTACTTCATGAGAAGATTATTGCATTATATTGTATTCTGGGCTCCATTAATAATTGGACATCTTGATTTAGTTGTGGGCGTTGATATTCGAACTGAGGGTTCCTTATGGTCTTTTAAGTATATTATTCAAGACCCATCCCAGGTTTGCAGATAGGAAATGAGAGTGCTATGTTAAATAGAAAAATTGGCTATTGAGCTGTTTAGGAGTAAAGCCAAAAAAGAAAGGAATGAGACATTTTTAAAATATGGATGCATTAAGAGAAATAGACCATTATTTTTCTCTTGGTGAAAATGATAGAATTTCACTTAACAATAGACTTCCCTTGTACGCCCTGCCAAACTTATGTCTTGTATATTTAATAGGCTACATCTCATATGCAAACTGGATTTGTATTTATTTTACATTAAGAGGAGGCAGGTTTTATAAATAATTGTGCTTAATGTGAAATTTTTCCACTCATCACTTCGACTGCTTATATACTCTCATGACATATGGCCCGGAAAATTATTTATTTTTAGTTCCTTCAGGCAAACTTAGTTATTTAGACTGGCGTTAAACACCGTCATATTACGAGTAAGAAAGTGAACTTAAAATAAGTAATCAGCTCGCCAAAAAGTAACACATTTGGAAAATGTATTGTAATGTGACTATGTTTTTCATATTATAAGACATTAAGATCCTTGTCAAAATGATGTTGTGTTAGCAGAATACCGTATATTTTGTGTGTAATGCTGTTAAAGAAATTGACCAATAAAATGTTCCTTGAGGGCTAATATACTGTACACAATAATGGAAGCTACATTACATTTAGGTGGGCTGCCCAAAGCAGTGCTGCGAAAATCCACAGAGTACCTAGATGGGAATTAAATAGGAAATTAAAGCAATGGGTGAGCCCTTTGGTGACATAGCTTTCTTTTTGGCTTGAGTGAAACAGCACAGATAATGAGGAGAAAAGGTTTCTTCATTAAAATTGACAGTAAAGCGAATGCCTTTCAAGTGCAATTGCCCTGCAAATCTGTCAAAATTTTCTTCGCAAAGCATAAAATGAAACTCGACAAATTTCAAATATTTCTTTCATTTACCTGCTCGTCTGCCAAACGTTGAACTTTAAAAAAACTGCAAACGGAAAACAGTTGTGATGTATTTCCCCATCGTGTTTTAATTCAATTTTTATTGTAATTTATTCGATGCATAAATTGTGCTGCTAATGGCTTGCTTAAGCCAATGTAACAGCACAGTTGATGATTCAGTTTTGTACTTTAAACAAGCGTAATACTAATAAATACCAATAAATCTACAAATATGTCAATTTCTGCCCAAACCTAATGTGTGCACAGTTAATCCTGGGCTTGACAGTTGTAATTTACAAGACGTAATGGGGAAGTTTTCAGCAGGCTAGGCACACTATTAGGGAAATTAGTGCTGTAGTTTGTTAGAAGCTCTATCAGCTGTGATAGGCACCCTCATTTAGCAGCAAGACTCGCCTCAGCCTTTGCAGCGGATTCTGCACATTGTGGTCCGGTGCTCTCAGAACCAACAGCTCTTCCCTTAAACACTCATCAAGCCGACAAAGTGCGCATCGTGAAATATTGAGCAGCACGGCCATTTAATATTAGGGTATAATGAAAAGTTGCTGAATTTTAGGGAGACATAGTAGAGAGAGAGCCGATAATGCAGCCGTGTAAGCAACACACCCTCCTGTTAAACAGGCCATTGTTGTAATTTCAGTGTGAAATCATATTTGATATTTTTCTGACTGTGGCAGTGGGTCAGACTATGCTCTGCAGTGCTCCGGTTTAATCCACTTCTGTAACCCATTGGTTGATGGACTGTATTTTTTTTTTCGAGTCAATGTAAAGATGATAAAATATAGATAATTCTTAAGATGAAAACCTCTCTCTCTCTCTCTCTCTCTCTCTCTCTCTCTCTCTCATTTCTTCTCTATGCTGAAATTCTTCATAGTAATGCATTTCCTCCCCCTCCTAATCTCTTCATCAAGGCTTTTGGTTAAATCATGATGCATAGTTCAGGGCTGTTCAGTGGAGCTCCATTAATCACGGGATCCGTGTTCGACGTATCTACTTTTTATCCATCTCTTAAATCAGTCACCGGGGCTATTGGCAGCAGTCTGGGCATGCTCCGGGAGCCGTGATTGAAGTGGCATTGTTTGGGAGACAAGCCTCTCTCAATCAATAGGCAGTCTTACTAAATTACAGTGTGCATGAAAAATGAAGCCCGTCCCTTGGGCAGCACTGGGCCCGATATGTGTTAGAGGCTATGGGAGGGACTGTAGCCATGAGCCCTGCTGCGGGGGCCTAAGCTGGGGTCCTTCTCACATCTGCAACTTCTCCATTTGTGGCAGAGGAATGATTTTTGTTACTCCACAGTCACACGGTTTTCCCATTGATGACGGTCGTCAGCAAAACTCATGACAGATATCTTTGATGTTTTCGTTTTTTATTTTTTTGTATTTGACATGGATCAAACAGTATGGATTGCGTGCTGTAAAGTGTAACAAGTAGATTTGAGGGCATAATCTTGCTGAATAAAAAATAAAGCAAAATACACTGTAAGGTGTCACTGTATTTTAAGTGTGATCTGAGTGTGGTGGAATTCTCTGCTGTAATATAAATCAGGGGTGAGTGAGACGCTGAACAGATGCTGAAACAAAAGAGAACAGAAAGCATGTTGGGGGGGGGGTGGAAAGCGACCAAGCTCTAATGACCCCAGATGACAGGAGGGGAGTTCAGAGGTCACTCGCACCAAGGTTTAGCAACAGACAATCAAGCCAAACAGACAACATAATGTAATTCCATTCTTATTCAGTTACATTCTCTTCGCCACTGCATTTCGTCATGCAAAATAGCCTATTGACACAACTCTCATACCAGAATGAGAAGATTGCATTGCAATGTAGCAGTGAAGGTTTTCAGTGCACAGTGGGCATTGGGCAGATCAGCAGAGTTACTGTTGGTTTCTGTCAAGTGCTCATAGAGAAGCATAGGGTTAAAGCACCCGTCGGTCACAGCTGAAGCTAACAGACAGCTGACAATGTCATATCACTTTCTGCCAGTGGAGGACTCTGATGCCACACAGGTCCCTGCTCGCCCTTTAGAGCAGGCCTCTATATTAGCTGTGTGCTGCACAAGCAAAGGCCCAAGAATGCAATCATATTTCAAAATAAAATATTCACATTCCAGCAACTGCTGTGCTTTTGTCCTTTACCAAATATGTTTGGCTTTCCCAAAGAAAATTGTTCAGCAGGGTGCAGGCATCAAGAGAAAGAACCAGTCCCCAGCCCACTGTCCCATTTGTCCTCCCCCACAAGTTTCTAACTGAAGACCCTTAACAAAACAGTTTTCCTTTACTGTACATGAGAACTGTAGACACAGTTACTCTTGAAGCATTCCCCGTTTGTGAAAGACGTTCTCATAATGTAGTGTGTATGCTGTGATAAAGAGCCGTGCTGAAAGAGGCGCTGTGTACACTCTTTAGCACGCGGGCAGTGATACGGTATGATTTACGCCCGTGTGCTGTGGGCGTGATGTGGTCAGGCTTGTTAAGGACCGGCAGACAGGGCCTCAGGGTTAGCTGCACCCCCACTACTGTAGTAGCACCCCCAGTACTGACCCGGCTCGACCCGGCTGGGCTCGCCGGCCCCCGTCTCTGCAGCCCGGCCCTCCCAGGACCCGCTCTCCATTTAAGATTTTTCGAGGGGGGTGGGGGGAAGGGGGGGTGCCGCGTGGTGTTAGGAGTGGGATCACTTTTCCAGCTGCTGGTGATCTGCCCTAACCCCTAGCTATTAATCATCCGGCTCTATTATTTACTGAGGGTTCATTTATTGTTCTACAAAGGTACCTAGAGGGTCAATTAGAGGCTACAAGCCACATTTCGGTGCTTTTTTTCTCCAAAAGACACAGGAGGATCAATTAGGAAGCGTAATTCCAGCCAGAGCTGCTTGGACCAGATCATCCACAGTAAGGAGAATTTGGGTGAGTCCACTTATAGAGGGGGGTGGTGAGGACAGAGTGGAGCAGGAGGTCAGTTAGCAGGTGCACCCATCAGAGACCCCTCCTGAAGTTTTCCTTAAAATACTGTTTCGGTTTGGCCGGGTGAGGCACGTCTGAAATGGTGTTTTATAGTTGTGAGTGACATTTAATGCTGATGGTTCTCGACTAAATAGTGTTTTTATCTACAATTAAGTGGTGTGGCAGAGGAAGCGTTGCCTATTTTTCAATACACACAAGGCATTAAACCTTATTAATAGTTACAAACATCAGTTTTTTTATTTTTTTATATATCTCTACTGTTCTGTTGCTTTAAGTGAAATAGCCCCTCCACTGCAGTGTTTTTACTACGGCAGCGCTCCGAGCTTGATGCATAAGCCAAGAGGCAATTACTGCGGGTCAGGATCTCTCGCTATAAAGATGGACAGGGAAGTAACCACTGGTAAATACTTTGTAGCAGGGCCATTACTCAAATCTTCGTTGAAAAGAAAGTTTTTTTTTGTTGTTTTTTTTTCATCTTTTTAATATTTCATAAATCTGATGATTCACTGTTTGGCAGGTCTGGCCTTCCTTACACTTAATTTTTTAACACGGCTGCCAAGAGAGGGTCATAGTAGCCCGGTAGCGCTCCATTGTGTTAATTGCAGTAATGATAGATAGGCAGTAAGATACAGTCGATGGGTGGAGAAGCTCAGGGCCCTGCTGCTTGAGAGCCAGGAGAGACGAGCGCTTTATTTACTGTAAAAGCTTCCGGCTAATACAGGAGCCCCATTTTATACCTGCTTTTATTTCATAATGGGAATGCATCTTTGTATTCAGCTGAGCTGCCTGCTTCCATAAACCCCCATAAACATGCATTACTGCCCCAACCCATGTGCCAGTTGCACACTGGAGGTACTTTTGACCGACTTTCCTACTCTGCGCACATAATAATGCATAGTCTGTCTCTCCTTCGACTCTGCAGTTTTGTCATTAACTTTAAGGAGCTTCAGAATTATTTTTTCTGTCCTCATTTTGACTTGGTAGGTCTGAATTTAATATAAAAAATATAAAGAGTTTATTTTTCTGTTTTAGGTTATGGACAAACCACCGTGTGGGTGAATCAGTCCCCACTCTTCTGAATTGGGATATATGGTTATATGCGGTTATGGTGATTTTTGTAATATGAAGAATGCCACTGCAGATAATGTTAAAGTGAGGAACAAAATATGAAAATATTTTATTTATTAATGCAAAGAATAATTTTGTTTGAAACTTTCCGTTCCTAGGTTGAACAATTTTCATATTGTCAAAATATAATTCCAGACTATATTAGAAATAACATCACTGTCATTTTGTTCAGATGCAGAGCGCACAGATTTGTGTTAATGAATACATTAAAAGGAGAAAGCTCCACTAGCGTCAAGTTATGTACATATCATCTTAAAGTCATTGTTAGTTAATGCTGAGCCAATCTTGGTTGCGTACT
The DNA here is from genome assembly GCA_022702515.1 of Ilyophis sp. 1 JC-2022. Lineage (NCBI taxonomy): Eukaryota > Metazoa > Chordata > Actinopteri > Anguilliformes > Synaphobranchidae > Ilyophis > Ilyophis sp. 1 JC-2022. The sequence goes on along the minus strand of CM040399.1, from coordinate 50,428,205 downwards.
GCTTCTTCGACCCCCTTGGTTTAATTAATGTTGCAGGTAATTGTGGATTCTGCCGGGGTCTGGCAGTGACCTTCTCCCTGACCCAGGTGGCAAAAGCAATGCTGCTTCCCTATTTTTTATAAATATGTGAAGAGTTTTCTAATTTGTACCTTCCGGTGGGTGCTTGCTTGAATGCCCGTGTGCCCAGAATACTTCACTGTGGCCATCAGTGGCAAAGAGCTATGATTTATAATCTCATGTTTTTCTATAAAGGAAGAAAACAACCAAAAATCTACTCAGAAATAAACAGGATGCTTTTATTTCCCTCATAAACATGATTTACAAAGCAGCCAATGAATAGGCTGTACACGTAATGAAATACTAAAATGGAGGGAAACTGAAAGCGGAACGTCTCTGTTGCACAGCGTAATGTTAAGTGTACCCATTAAAAGAAAAGTTTGAAGGCTGGTTTTAATTGAACCATCGTTCATGTAAGTGTTGTGTGTTGTCCGCACTGTGTTTTTGATTGTCTTTTCGTATTGGAGGCTCCTGATTGAGTTTGAAGCTGCCCGAGCTGTGGATAAGGCATTCT